>CM022679.1:27644982-27682963 GCA_012295275.1 Chrysomallon squamiferum
TGTTGTTACTGTTGTGTTAGTGTTGTTATACTTTAGTTATTATTATTATCATCTTTATCAGTTTTATTGTTGCTATAGTTGGTTTTGTTTTCGTTTTCGTTTTCCCGTTTCTTCTTTTTATTTTTTATAATCAATGATTTCTCATTAGTGTCACCGCAGATATCTGAACAAAATATGAAGAAGGAGATTATTTTTTTTATTATTATTATTATTATTATTACATCCTCTGAGACATAAGCAGAGTTAAGTATATTTATATTTATTGATGACTGAATATCCTACATATATTATACACGAATTATTTATTTATTATTATTTTTTTTTTTATGTCCGAAACCTGACATTGACAAGTATGTATTTTAGTGTTTGAATATTCTCTGTCTTATGTGCGTTTGATTAGACTCTGCACATACACAGTATCCAGGAACACACTGGCTCAGGAGGCTAAAGTCCAATGACGACCTCACAAGCCGTGTCAGACAGCCATTCGACCGCCATTCTGACGAAGTCATCTCTCAGCCATCAAGACAATCATCTCTGAAAATGTGAACGAGTAGATATTTTTCTTATTATTATGTCCTGTGCACAGAGACAATACTCACGGAGACAAAGACCAGTGAGGACCTCACAAACCCCGTCAGATGCTACCGAAGAGACTTGAACGCATAACACCCATACATGTTTGAACATAGGCATATGTATGTATGTAATGTATGCATGTATGTATGTGTATGTATGTATGTATGTGTGTATGCATGTATGTATGGATGTATGTATGTACGTGTGTGTGTATGTATGTGTGTGTGTATGTATGTATGTATGTGTGTGTGTGTGTGTGTGTGTGTGTGTGTGTGAGATTAACTGCGTACTGAGCCTACAGAAATAACAGCTGTCCAAAAAAAAAAACATGTTTTGTTATAGTACTTGGAAATAAGATGGATCGTAATTATACTGAGACATAAAATACACACAATAGCTTCCTTCATTGATGTTAATCACAGTGTTCGTGGGAATGTCACTTTTGTAAATCTGTATTTACATACCACTGATTCCGTGATGAATAACAGCCACGTATATAACCTAAACATGTTTATGTCTTTATACATGTATGTTTGTAATTGTGTGTCGCTTTAATCAGTCATCTATCTATCTATCTGTATGTGTGTGTGTATATATTTAATGAATGGGTTCACTATGTCTCACAATTAATCGTGTAATGATGTATCCACATTGAATCGTTGTTTTTTTTTGTTTTTTTTATCTTGTTGTTGTTTTTTTTTTGTGTGTTTTTTTCTTTGTTTCTTTGTTTCTTGTTTTTTTCGTCAAAAATCATTGAGTTAATAATAATCATCAAAAATAAGAACTCACTAAATCTTGTGTTCTGTGACGTAACAAAACTGGTTTCAATAACATGTATAAAGTGCTAATTAAACAGGACCCATTGTCACGGAACCAAATTTGTTACCTTAATCAGATCCGTTCCTTTTATTTCTAAGCGATGGAATTCAGATTGCGTTACTTTAACTGTTACATCAAATCACATCCGCTCTTTAATATTGACGAAAAAAACAAGAAACAAAGAAACAAAGAAAAAAAACACACACAAAAAAAAAAAAACAAAAAAAAAAAAAAAAAAATTAAAATACATCATTACAAGATTAATTGTGAGACATAGTGAACCCATTCATTAAATATATACACACACACATACAGATAGATAGATAGATAGATAATTTTTAAGGCACACGGAGCCTTAATACTCATGTCGGAACATGTCAGTGGATTAAAAAAAATCCAATATACTGTGACGTGCTTTTCTCTTGCGCGTCAGTATAATGACTGTACTGGAGAGAGAGGGGAACCCAGCTGTTGTTATCTAAAAACTAACTGAATAAATATTCACATTTCACACAATGGAATATTTTATATTTAATTAAACACTGTCGCCTGTTCTCTGTCTATGTAACAGTTTCTAATTATCTTTAGATAAACTTCACGGAGTTTTGTAATTTGAAATTGGTAAAGCTAGAGTGAGCAAAAGAAAGACGTAGTAACAAACATACAGAGGTCAGACTGACAAAACGACTGACAAGTCAGATACATGGTGTCAGAGTGAGCTGATAGATAGATAGATAGATAGATAGATAGATAGATAGATAGATAGATAGATAGATAGATAGATAGATACATAGACAGATAGATAGATATAGATAGATGTGATGCAGAGAGACATACAGTAAGAGAGACAGAAAGACAGACCACAATTTAGATACATAGGTAAATAGAAAATAGACAGATTGGACTGACAGACAGACAGATAGATAAATAGATGAACAGTCAAACATACGTACATACATACATATACAGAGAAAAGAGAGTAGTGATGAATGGATCGATAGATGGATGGATGGAAACAAAGACAGACACACAGAAAGACTGAACGTCAGAGTGAGAGTCAGAGAGGGAACTCAGAATGAACCAAAAAAGAAATAAAGATTTATTCTGAATCTTCATTCATTATACTATGCTCCAGATCGAGAAAATAAACAATTTTTTTTTTCAAAATGGACATGACTACTTGACAAACACAGCTACTGTTATTTAGTTGTAACATCATTATAACTATTATCATCATTATCATTTGCAGATGTAGTAAAAGTAGCTGTAGTAGCGATTGCAGTAGTGGCTGTAGCAGTTGTTGCTGATGATGGTGTAGCAGTTATAATAACTTTAATGTAATTAAGGAATAACTGTTAACAAAATATTATATGCATTACGTTATGAACAACAGTCGGTATATATAATGAATGTGAAAAGCAAAAGAAAAAAAAGAAAACATTATAAGATATGCCATTACTTTTATTAAACATTTAATAAAAACATGAAATTACCAAACATCACCATTTATTAAATAAGTGAATAAACTTTAATGACTCGTCTCCTCAAAAATAAAATAAAATTAAATTAAAAATGTCTGTCCATCATGCGGGTCCATTGAAGGTCATAACAAATCAAAGGCATCATCAGGGCTCATAATGGTCATACACCATATCAGCATTTTCCCTACACCTGTCACATACATAGTTCTGTACGTTTCTATTTCTGACATCTACTGAATAATCCCATTCCCTTGACGTTCTGAGTTTTCTTTCTTTGTATCATTTCTAGCTGGTTTTTTTTTTTCTATTAGTATTATTATTAATTTAGAAATCAATGTCAAGAAGGGCACACACACGCACGCACAAACACCCGCACGCACAAACACCCCACACACACACACACTCATATATATATATATATACATATATAGATGCTCTTTTTAACTAAGACGATACAGGCAGTCGCAGTGTGATGGAGAGATAACTAGTGTTTAGATTTTTTAACTGTTTCAGTTTACGCATATAAATAATACTCCTAGCAGCTGTCAAAATGTTCGTGGGCAGAAACACTGTATGATAGATATAAATATAAAAATACGTCCATTATCTTTTTACGGTATCATAATTTTAACATTTATTTACTGATTTATAGTTTTCTGTCACAGTATAGAGTAATATAATATTTAAATATCTGATACAAAATATTTTATTACATTCGTTCACGATTATATTAAACAAGCTCGTGCTGTTGATATCAGAGACATTCTTACAGCTAGATTGTTGAAGAACACTACTGTTTTTGGTAAGATGTTTTCACATTATAACTATTTTTTCATATTATTCATATTTATCTTGAAAGAAGTATTAGAATTAAACACAAAAAAACATTTCAGAATATTAGATTATTACATACGTAAAAACTTCATGAGAGAAATACGTTCATAAACATGATAGAGAGAGTGACACGGACATTTTCGTTTCTTAAATTTTAAAAGTTAATACGAAACAAAGACAGAGATTGAACTTGAATAGTTATTTTCCATTAATTCATCAAGCAAAAATTTATATATTTTTGTAATTAAAATATACATTTCCCGACATCCATAATAAATTTCAATAACACTGTCTGAATTTAAAGGAAATAATTTTTGCCATTAGAAGCTTATCATTAAAATGTGCCGAATGTGATAGTAAATTTCATGGTAATCATTTAATAAGAAAACACTTTGAGTTTGATAAATAATTATTCTATACTAGATATTTCATATATTATAAAGCACATTAAGGAAAATGAATTTGAATAAAAATCAACATATTACAGTTGACCCTGTTCGCAATGTCTGTATTGAAACTGCAAATCTATCTCGTCTTACTTATTCTGGGATCAGTGGTGGCCAGGTTACCTCAAGACAGGGTTCGTCGAAAAGTAAAGTAAGATTCATTTTAACTCTCATACTGAGTGAATCCAAATGTAAATTATTTTATTTTCTAAGACTTATTTCTGTTCTTGTTACTCAACAAATATCAGACGAGGTTAGAAAATTCAAGACGAATGATTCCAGATTCAGACTGTTTAAATGTGTCTTTGTATATCGTATCTCGCTCTTATTTACAGGAATATGTTATAGAGAAAGATCTAATTTCATTCACATTTTGTGTAAAAGGCTTTATTATATTATTATATATATTTCTTTTTTGCACATGCTTCAGACCACTGTGAGTATAATTTATCATTACATGACATTCACACAATATTTCTGTCCTGTATAAAGAAACATACTGCATCAAGTAAACTAATGGCATACAAATTAAAATTAGGAAAAACAATCTGAGAAATAGTGTTTCCTTCTAATCCAATAATAAAAAAGAATTAGAATTATTAAGAGCTGATAATCAGTTTATGTTTCTCTTTCTAATTCTGTCTTTCTTTGTTTTCTTCCACAACTACAGCAACTTACACCCACGTTGTTATTTTACTAAATTGTACTCATATCAGTGTTCACTTTTCAAAAACAGAGAATTTACTTTTTTGTGAGTATCACTTTATCTCCAAACAGAAGTGTATGTGTGTGAGAGAGAGTGGTAAACAATAATAATGATGATGATGATACTAACAGTACAGCCAAACCACCTACACCACAAATGCAACCGCCATCATACAAAACATCATCAACAACAACAACAACAACAACAACAATAATAATAATAATAAATAATAATAATAATTGATGATTCTGATGAATATTATATGTGATGATGAATAGTATATGTACAACGATGGATGGTAATAATAAGAAATGTTATAATTATTTCATTATTATGTCTGCTGAAAAAATTATTTTTATTTTTATTTATGTGTGCCCTTCAGAGAATGGTATGTATCAATTACCAGTAGGTATCTTAAATGTGTTTACAGCAGTACCAAACAAATTCTTACATCAAAATTGAAGAAACAAATACACATCTGACCTGTTGTAATTTTATGCACTTTAATATAAATATTTTTAAATGAATTTTGAGATGACTAACCATGAGATGGATTCAAATTTATTTTTAAGTTCCGATACTTATTATTTGATTGATAATTGTTTCTCTTCAAAATATCAAACAAACAAACAGCCTGGTAAGTCTCATTCTCTTAAATTGTAAGACAATTTAATTCAGCAGAAGTATTATATATTGGGTCTTAGTTTTGTAAAACGTATCAGAAACCATTAAAACAAGTCTCTTTGATATATTCGTAAGTTAATAGAGAGCACCCCACCTGGAAAAAGAACTGAATGGGGATTTCATGCAGTATGAACATAAGGGCATTAAAACAGACGACTTTGATAAAAAATAAATTGTTAAAAAGGACCTCATTATATATGACAATGCTGATAATGCTGAATTCATTTTCTAACAAATGGACACTCAATCAGTTTATGCTTTTTAAACATTCACACTTCTTTTCCTGCAAATATATACTTTTTACTTCCCAGTATGTGAAGCATATTTATCCTTATTAGTGTATTGATTAAGGACTTTTTTCTTTGATTGTTTGTCACTTTTATTCTTTGTTTTGCTATCTGATAATATATCAAAATAAAAGTAACACAATCAAAACATCTTTTTTTTTATCTTTTTAAAACAGGTCGAGAAAACATTCGTGAGTCCTATTCTCTTAAACTCTAAGACAAATTACATCAGCAGAAATATTAGATTGGGTCTTAGTATTAGAAATATAAAGTACAAGTCTCACTGATATATTTATAAAGTAATAGGTACCCTTAAATTTTGCCTTCGAAAAACATTAGAATGAGGACTTCATGCACTATGTTCATCATGACCATAAAACAGGACTTTTTGTGTGTGACAATGTTCATAATGCTGAATTCATTTTTCTAACGAGTAGACGTTCCATCAGTTTGTAATATAAACATTGAACTGCTTTTGCAGCAAATGTATACTTTTTCCTTAACTGTATATCTGAAGTATATTTATCCTTATTTCTGTCACTCGTATTTTTAATTTTGTCAACTCATAATACATCAAACTAAAAGTAATACAACCGAAACACTCAATTCTTATGACTGGATTTTTTTTTTTTAATCTTTTAGAAACAGATGGACAAATACCGGGTGAATTTTATGCTCTTAAACATTAAGACAAATTACATCAGAGGAAATATTATATTGGGTTTTATTTTTCTAATATGTATTAGAAATGTTAAGTACAAGTCTCACTGATATATTTATAAAGTAATAGGTACCCTTAAATTTTGCCTTCGAAACAAATTAGAATGATGACTTCATGCACTATGTTCATCATAGCCTTAAAGCAGATGACATTCATTAAAAATAGTTTTCGCAATACGCATAGAAACTATTAAATATAACTGTCACTGAATTGCACCGGTTCGGAATAAAATTATATTGTTCAATGTTGACAGGAGGCAATTTCACCATTTACAAATAAAAGAATTCAGTTTGAGAAGACCGTACAAATGTCCAAGCTTATGATTTAAAATCTCTAAAAATAAGTGAAACATTTCACATTACTGTCTAGCACTTTGTAAATTCATATCTACAAAGGTGAAGATATAATCACGTTTGTGAACAAACCCACGACAAAATCATACTCACATTAAATTTCCTAATTGATCCTTCAGACAGTATATATTTTTTTTTTGCTAATAATAATAATAATAACAATAATAATAATAATTTAAAAAAATGGTAATTAAATTTCTATAAGATATACTGAATTTAAAATCAAAGCGTTTTTCTCCAAATCTTAAGAATATCATGTGTACAGTTAAATAAAAATAAAAATAATAATAATAATAATAATAATAATAATAATAATAATAATAACGACAACAACAATAATAATAATGATAATACTCTTACACAGCAGTTCAGATAAACTTTGTATTTTAAAGACGATGTCAAAATGAAGAGAAAAGATCGGAACAGTTCGTTATCAAAAAACTGTATAGAGGTTATCTCAAGTAAAATAAAATAAAATGTAATTTGTATTTTCAGGATAATCGGCAAGCGATCTGTTTCCTCTGATTCGCCTCACATCAGAAGTTGTAAGTGTAGTACTTTTTGTCTAAACTAATACAAGAAAAAAATGTATATTTTTGTGGATACTTATGTACGTAACTAAGCATATATCACTGAATGAATATATGTATATATGTTTGTATGTATGTATGTCTGTATGTATGTAAGTATGTATGCATGCATGTATGTATGTATGATCGTATGCATGCATATATGTATGTGGATGTATGCATAAACGTGTGTATCTATGTATGTAGGTATGTCATCCATGTGTGTATGTGTATCTACGTATGCATAGATAGATACGGACTGAAGAATGAATGGATATTGATGAAAAATAATGTCTCATTTAAATTTCTAAATTCTTTAATTATTGGCGACAGAGAGCTGATATTATGTATTTATTTATTGTTTTTCTCGTTTCAGTGTCAGGAAAAGAGGGAGAAAGCAAGATGAGTTCACGATAATAAAATATTGTGTGATGAAAACACCTATTTCTATCATTCTGTTAAGATAAAAAATCATAAAATCATTAACGATTTAACTAAAAATCTCTCTCTCTCTCTCTCTCTCTCTCTCTCTCTCTCTCTCTCTCTCTCTCTCTCTCTCTCTCTCTCTCTCTCTCTCTCTCTCTCTCTCTCTCTCTCTCTCCCTCCATGCATTTTCTGTAAGCATTATCAGTATTTTATTTTCATAAATGTAAAATAATATATATTTAAAAGACCAAATTTTCACTGAATAACTTTGCCTCATCGTATTTATAGTGCACTTAAATGTTCTTCTGTTCTTTTTTCGAAATTGAATGTCCTCCAAATCAAGAAAAGTGATAACAATTAATTTTATACTTACTTTTTCTTTCCCGAATGAAATTGGTCTGCACTTTGTAATTAAAAACACAATGTATATACATTGGAATGCAATGAAGCATCACGTTTGTTAAACAGATTCCTAGCGGTGCATCAATACTGTCTAAAACTATAACATATCTATATATACAATATAACAATAGTGCAGCAATTCGATGAATACATCGGTGAATGATACTTCTCACTTTTTAAAATATCACTTTTTAAAATATAATTTGTAAAATATTTAACGAGATTAGTCTTATTTCCGAGAACGTAACAATGCCGTTGACGAGACATGAACGTATGACACCCACATATGTATGTGTATGTGTATGTATATATGTATGTGTGTCTGTATGTTTGTATGTATGTATGTATATGTGAGATTAACTGCATACTGAGCCTATATAAATAACAACTGTCTAACAAAAAATGTTTTCTTTTAGTAATTGGGAATCAGATGCATCATATTTATACTAAAACAAATTACATACAACATAGCTACTTCCTTCGTATTAATTACAGTATTCGAGTAAATGTCACAAATAGTGTTTACATAGCACTGAAACTGACAATTATTCTTCTAATGATTCATCAACACTATTTTTTTTTTTTTAAATCACTGAATTAATAATAATCATCAAAAATAAGACCTCACTAAAACTGATGTTCAATGACGTTAGAGAACTGGTTTCAGTAACACATATAAAGTGATCAGTAAATATGACTCATGTCGGAAGATGTCGATGGACTAAAAAATTCAAATATACCGCGCTTTACGTTTCTCGTTTACGTAAGTTTAACGACTTTACGGGAGGCAGCGAAATGACCACCTACTCTCTAAGTACCAACTGAAAAATCGTGTCCTACGATTGTACTGTTGTTACTGTAATTACTAGCATGAATATGAATGAATATTCTTACTTCACATAATGCAATTTTGAATTAAACACTGTCTCCTCTGTTACATTAAAAACATTCAAATTTTGAAAAGAATATGTTCTCTTTCTTAGTTATAGTTTCCAGCTATCTGCAGTTAAACTACACTGAATTTTGCAATTTGAAATCAGTGAACCTACAGGAAGCAAAAGAAAGACATAGTAACAAACACACAGGTCAGACTGACCAAATGACTGACACGTTAGCAAGTAAACTCTGTGAGATTATAGATGATAGAAAGATTGATAGGTAAATAAATAAATAGACAGATAGATAGATAGAGAGACAGAAAGACAGATAAATATTTAGATGGATAGGTAGATAGATCGATAGATAGATTGATATATTAGACAGACGTTGAGAACAGAGTAGTGACGAATGGATCGATAGATAGATCGATAGATGGATCGATAAAGACACATACATTCAGACAGACAGGTTGAAAGCCAGAGTGAGAGTCAGACATGGAGATTAAAATAAACCAAAATATGATAAAAGAAATAAAGATTTATTCTGAATATTCATTTAATTCTCGACTGAGAAAATGTACAAGATTTTTTCTCGTTTCTGTTTTTTTTCTTTCTTCTTTGTCTTCTTCTTTTTTAAATTATTATCATTGCTTCTCAAAAACAGCTACAGTTATTTTATTTGTATCTTTATTATTAATATTACCATCATCATCAATTGCAAACGTCACAAAAGTGGCTTCAGTAGTTGTTGTAGTAAGTAATGGTTGTTGCTATAGTGGCTGTAGTAGTTGTTGCTGATGATGGTGTAGCAGTAACAATAACCTGTATACAATTAAAGAATAGCTGTTAAAATACATTATATGTATTACTGTACAAACAACAGTCGGTATACTTAATGAATATGAAAAGCAAAAGAAAAAGGAAAACATAAGATATGCCATTACTATTATTAAACATTTAATAAGATTAAAAACGCCTCTAATATTTGAAACATGAATATTAATACTGTCACAATTTTAATACCACTAAAAGTATCTCCTTTATTATGGTACCATAAAAACATGAAATTACCAAACATGACTAATTATTAAATAACTGAATAAACTTTAATGACTTGTCTCCTCAAAAATAAAATAAAATTAAATTAAACATTTCTGTCCATGTTCTAGGTCCACTGAAGGTCATCACAAATCAGAGGCATCATCAGGGCTCATAATGGTCATAAACCGTATTAGCATTTTCTCTACACCTGTCAGATTTATATTTCTGTACATTTTTATAAGTGACATCTACTGAATAATCCCCTTTCCTTGATGTTCTGAGTTTTCTTTCTTTTTATCATTTCTCCCTCAGTTTCTTCTTCTATTATTATTATTAATTTAGAAACCAATGTCAAGAAGTGCACACACATACACACACATCTATATACATATTCACACATACATACATACCTATTACACACATACTTACATCTAAACAAATATATATACACACAGATACACATACATATATTCACATGTACATATATATACACATATATCTATATACACATGTACATACATAGATACATATACACACATGCCTATGTACATACATACACTTTTAAGTTCTTTTTTCTAATACGCTATAGATAGTAAGAGTGTGACAGATAGAGAGATGACTGTTCATGCATTTACAGTTCAATTATTTTACGTAATCTTCTTAGTACTGTTAAAATAGAGACAGACAGAGTGTATGACAGATGTACAGATTAAAATATGTCAGTTTTCTTTTTAAGCTGTAACAATTTTAATATTTTTGACTGATTCATACTTTTCTGTCGTAGTACAGAATAATATAATATTCAAATTTTTGATACAAAATATTTTATTACATTCGAACATGATAATTTTTAAAACCTCGTGTTATCGATATCGTAGATAGTCTTCAAGTAAGACTGTTGAATAACGCGACTGTTTTTGATATTTTCGCATGATATATATACATTTTATCATTAAAGTATCCCGACATTAAAGAAATTTAAAGAACAGAAAGACGGTATGACAGTTATCTTACTGCCAGATTTATAATTTTTAGACTAATATAATATTCAAATGTCTGTTACAAAATATGTTCCTACATTAGTACTTGATTATTTTAAAAGGCTCGTGCATTCGATATAGTACACTTTCTTCCTGCTAGTTTGTTGAATAACACTACTGTTTTCGGTAAGATGTTTTCACATTATAACTATTTTTTCATATTAATATTTATCTTGAAAGAAGTATTAGAATTAAACACAATAAACATTTCATAATATTAGGTTATTACATATGTTAAAACTTCATGAGAGAAATACATTCATAATCATGATAGAGAGAGTGACACTGACATTTTCGTTTTTTTAATTTTCAAATTCAGTGTGAAATAAGGACAGTGATAGAACTTGAATAGTTATTTTCAATTAAAATTTATATATTTTTGCAATTAAAATGCTATACATTTGCCGACATCGATAATAAATTTCATTAATACTGTCTGAATTTAAAGGAAATAATTTTTACCACTAGAAGCTTATTACTAAAATATGCCGAATGTCATATAAATTTCATTAAACAATTTTGGCATTCATTTAATAGGAAAACTCGTTGGATTTGATAAATAATTTGTTTTTCTCGTTTCAGTGTCCGGAAAAGAGGGAGAAAGCAAGATGAGTTCACGATAATAAAATATTGTGTGATGAAAACACTTAAGTGTCTATTATGAATCTCTTTAACCTATTTCTATAATTCTATTTAGATAAAATGTCATAAAATCATTAACGATTTAACTAAAGTCTCTCTCTCTCTCTCTCTCTCTCTCTCTCTCTCTCTCTCTCTCTCTCTCTCTCTCTCTCTCTCTCTCTCTCTCCATCCATCCATCCATCCATCCATCCATTTTCTGTAAGCATTATCAGTATTTCATTTTAATAAATGTAAAATAATATATATTTAAAAGACCAAATTTTCACTAAATAACTTTGCCTCATCGTATTTATAGTGCACTTAAGTGTTCTTCTGTTCTTTTTTCGAAATTGAATGTCCTCCAAATCAAGAAAAGTGATAACAATTAATTTTATACTTACTTTTTCTTTCCCGAATCAAACTGGTCTGCACTTTGTAATTACAAACACAATGTCTATACATTAGAATCCAATGAAGCATCAATTTGTTAAACAGATTGCTAGTGGCGCATTAATAGTGTCTAAAACTAAAGCATATCTATACACAATATAAAAATAGTATAGCAGTTAGACTCAATATATCGGTAAATGATATTTCTCACTTTTTAAAA
This sequence comes from Chrysomallon squamiferum, assembly GCA_012295275.1. NCBI lineage: Eukaryota > Metazoa > Mollusca > Gastropoda > Neomphalida > Peltospiridae > Chrysomallon > Chrysomallon squamiferum. The sequence goes on from CM022679.1 coordinate 27,657,480, forward strand.
TATAATTTGTAAAATTTTTAACGAGATTATTCTTATTTCCGAGAAAGTAACAATGCCGTTGATGAGATTTTAACGTATGACACCCACATATGTATGTGCATGTGCATGTATGTATGTAGGTATGTATGTATGTATGTATGAATGTATGTATGTATGTATGTATGTATTTATGTATTTGTGAGATTAACTACGTACTGAGCCTATAGAAAAAACAACTGTCTAACAAAAAACTGGTTTTTTTTAGTATTTGGGAATAAGTTTGATCATATTTATAATGACACGAATTACATACAACATACCTTTTTCCTTCTTGTTAATTACAGTATTCGAGTAAATGTCACTTTTGTAAATCAGTTTTTACATACCACTGACTCCTTAATGAACAACATCCATGTATATAATCTATACACGTTTATGTCTTTCTACATGTGAGTCTTCAATTGTGTGTATTCACCTGTCCCTTTAACCAATTATATAGCTAACTGTATATCTATGCATCTATGCATCTGTCTATCTATCTATCTCTCTATCTGTCTCTCTGTATGTCTATCTATCCATCTGTCTATCTATCTGTCTATCTGCCTGTCTATCTAAATGTATAATATATGCATAAATGGGTTGAATATGTCTCATAATTAATCTTCTAATGATTCATAAAACCTTTTTTATTTTAAATTTCTGAATAATAATCATCAAAAATAACAACTCACTAAAACTGATGTTCAATGACTTAAAAATACTGGTTTCAGTAACACATATAAAGTGATCAGTAAATATGACTCATGTTGAAAGATGTCGGTGGACGAAAAAATTCAAAAATCGTACCACCTACTCTCTAAAAACTAACTGAAAAATCGTGTCATTCGATTGTACTGTTGTTACTGTAATTACTGGAAGTTTCCTAATGTGAATGAATATTCCTATTTCACATAATGCAATATTTAATATTTAATTTAAAAATGTTTCCTCTGTTACATTAAAACATTCAAATTTTGAAAATAAAATGTTCTCTGTCTTAATAAATAAATAAATAGACAGATAGATAGAGAGATAGAAAGAGAGATGAATATTTAGACAGAAGATAGATAGATACATAGATAGATAGATAGACTGATATATTAGTCAGACAGACAAAGAAAACAGGGTAGTGACAAATGGATCGATAGATCGATCGATAGAGACACATACATTCAGAGAGACGAGTAGAGTCAGACCTGAAGATTACAATAAACCAAATATTCTATGGAAGATGAAAGAAATAAGGATTTATTCTGAATATTCATTTGATTTTTATGCCCTAGACTGAGAAAATATACGATTTGTTCTTTTTTGTGTTTTATTTATTATTTGTTTGTAATATATACCATTACTACTATTAAGACATTAGATAAGACTAAAAACGCCTCTAATATTTGAAATATGAATATTAATACTGTCACAATTTTAATAACAGCATCTTCTTTATTATGGCACCACTAAAAATATGAAATTACCAAACATGACTATTTATTAAATCAGTGAATAAACTTTAATGACTTATCTCCTCAAAAATAAAATAAAATAAAATTAACAATTTCTCTACATGTTGCAGGTCAGTTGAGGGTCACAACAAATCACAGTCATCATCAGGGCTCATACTGGTCATAAACCATATCAGCATTTTCCCTACACCTGTCAGATTTATAGTTCTGTACATTTCTATTTCTGACATCTACTGAATAATCCCCTTCCCTTGACATGCTGAATTTTCTTTCTTTATATCATTTCTACCTTTTATTATTATTATTATTATTATTATTATTATTATTATTATTATTATGATTATTATTCATTTAGAAATCAATATCAAGAAGTGCACACACACATCTATATAAATATCTGTGCATACATACATATTACATAGATATAACATACATACATGCTTACACCTATACAAATATATATATACACACAGACACACATACATATATACACATGTACATTCAAACATATATATGTGTATATATATATACAGACACATGTACATACATAGATACATATACATACATACAAATATATAAACATACACTTAGTCAAGAAATGCACACTCATTCACACACATCTATATACATATCTATACATAAATACATATATATTATATACATACATGCTTACACCAATACAAACATATATATATACACAGACACACATACATATACACACATGTACAGATTAAAATATGTCAGTTTTCTTTTTAAGCTGTAACAATTTTAATATTTTTGACTGATTTATACTTTTCTGTCGTAGTACAGAATAATATAATATTCAAATTTTTGATACAAAATATTTTATTACATTCGTACATGATTTTAAAAAGCTCGTGTTATCGATATCATAGATATTCTTCCAGGAAGGTTGTTGAATAACACAACTGTTTTTGATATTTTCACATGATATATATACATTTTATCATTAAAGAATCCCGACATTAAAGAAATTTAAAGGACCGAAAGACCGTGTGACAGATATAGAGATTAAAATATGTCAGTTATCTTTCTAAGCTGTCATAATTTTAACATTTACTGTCAGATTTGTAATTTTTTGTCGTTGTAAAGACTAATATAATATTCAAATGTCTGAAACAAAATATGTTATTACATTAGTACATGATTATTTTAAAAGGCTCGTGCATTCGATATAGTACACTTTCTTCCTGCTAGTTTGTTGAATAACACTACTGTTTTCGGTAAGATGTTTTCACATTTTATATATATTTTTAATGATCCCGACAGTGCTAATAAATTTCATGAAACAGTATTCACAATCATTTAATAAGACAATGTGTTGGATTTGATAAATAATCATCCTATAGTAGATATTTCATATATTATAATAGTTATTATATTAATCAGCGTAGAAAGAAAAAAATGTATAATTTAATCACTAAAAATATATTTATTTCGCTAAAACTCTCCATGTTTCAGTTGACCTGGTGTGCAATGTCTGCACTGAAACTGAAAATCTTTCTCGTCTTGCTAATTTTGGGATCAGTGGAGGCCGGGTCAGCTGATGGATGGGAACCTTACAAACCACTGTAAGATTTATTTTAGCTGTCTTCCTATGTTAATCCAAATGTAAATTATTTTATTTTGTAAGATTTATTTCTATTCTTGTTACTCAATAAATATCAGACGAGGTTGGAAAATTCAAAATAATTATAATTATTGATGATTCTGTGAAATAGTGTTTCCTTCTAATCCAATAACAAAAAAGAATTAGAATTATTAAGAGTTGATCATTAGTTTATGTTTCTCTTTCTTTTTCTGTCTTTTTTTTTTTTTTTTTTCACAACTACAGCAACTTAGACCCACGTTGTCATTTTGCTAAATAGTACTGATATCAGTGTTCACTTTTCAGAAACAGAAGGAGTGCTCGTGGGTGAGTATCAATTTATCTAAAAAAGAAGTACACACATATACATACATACATACATGTATGTAGCAAACAGTACGAAAAACAATAATGATGATGATGATGATACTAACAGTACAGCCAAACCACTTACACCAGAAAGCCCACCACCATCATACAAAACAACATCATGAACAACGAAAATAATAATAATAATAATTGATGATTCTGATGATGAATGTGATGATAATGATATTTGTGATGATGAATAGCGAAGAATGGTAATAATAAAAAATGTGATAATTATTTCATTGCTATATCTACTGAAAAGTAAAAAAAAAAAAAAAATATTATTTGTCTATGCTCCTCAGCTGGTAAGTATCAATTACAAGTAAGCATTTTAATTGTATTTACATGATTGCAAACAAATTCTAATATCACAATGAAAGAAGCAAATACACATCTGGCCTGTTATAAGTTTATGTGCTTTAAAATAAATATTTTTAAATGCATTTTGCACAGACTAACCATGAGATGGATCCAAATTTATTTTTAAGTTCCGATACTTATTATTTGATTGATAATTGTTTCTCTTCAAAATATCAAACAAACAAACAGCCTGGCAAGTCTCATTCTCTTAAATTGTAAAACAATTTAATTCAGCAGAAATATTATATATTGGGTCTTAGTTTTGTAAAACGTATCAGAAACCATTAAAACAAGTCTCTTTGATATATTCGTAAGTTAATAGAGAGCACCCCACCTGGAAAAAGAACTGAATGGGGATTTCATGCAGTATGAACATAATGGCATTAAAACAGACGACATTGATAAACAAATAAATTGTTAAAAAGGACCTCATTATATATGACAATGCTGATAATGCTGAATTCATTTTCTAACAAATGGACACTCAATCAGTTTATGCTTTTTAAACGTTCACACTTCTTTTCCTGCAAATGTATACTTTTTACTTCCCTGTATATGTGAAGCATATTTATCCTTATTAGTGTATTGATTAAGGACTTTTTTCTTTGATTGTTTGTCACTTTTATTCTTTGTTTTGCTATCTGATAATATATCAAAATAAAAGTAACACAATCAAAACATCTTTCTTTTATCTTTTTAAAACAGGTCGAGAAGACATGCGTGAGTCCTATTCTCTTAAACTCTAAGACAAATTACATCAGCAGAAATATTAGATTGGGTCTTAGTTTTGTAATACGTATTAGATATTATTACACACACGTCTCACTGATATATTAATAACGTAATACGTACCCATGAATTTTGCCTCGGAACAAAACTTGAATGAGGACTTCATGTAGTATGTTCATCATGACCTTAAAGCAGACGACATTAATTAAAAATAAACTGTTCATTTTGTGTGAAAATATTGATAATGCTCAATTCATTTTTCTAACTAATAGACATTCCATCATTTTATAATATAAACACTCACACTTCTTTTGCTATAAACATATACAGGCTTCCTCCACTGTCTAAGTGAAGCATATTATCCTTATTAGTGTATAATTGATACAATATAAAGTCACTAATGTATAATACAGGTGGTATAATACAGACTATAACAAACTATATAATAATAATAATAATAATAATAATAATAATAAAAAATAATAATAATAACCACAATAAAAATAATCATTATAATTATTAGAACATACACTGAATTTAAATTCAAACGGTAATTTGCCAATATTAGAGATATCAGAGCTAAATAAGAAGAAGAAGAAGAAAGAGAAGAAGAGAACAAATAAATACCCTTAATAAACGACTGATCACAGAAGATGTTCCTAAGACAGCAGTTGAGATACATTCTTTATTTCAAAGACGATGTCAAAATGAAGAGAAAACTTCTAAACTGTTCATTATAAATATCAGTATAGAGGTCATCTAAAGCAAGATAAAATAAAAATGTCTCCGAAATGTGACTAAAATATAATCTATATTTTCAGGAAGCGATCTAACTCTAAGTTGAATGACTTCAGCAGTTTGTCTGACCTCTTCGGAAACAAGGAATAAATATGTGTTTATGCATATTTATGTACGTAACTATGCATATATGTATTTATGTATATATGAATATTTGTACCTATGTACGTATGCATGCATATATGTATTTGGATGTAAGCATAAACGTGTGTATGTAGGTAGGTATGTAGGTAGGTAGGTGCATGTATGTGTATATGTATCAACGTATGCATAGATAGATAAATATATAGTTATCGACTGAAGAATAAATGAATAGTGATAAAAATAATGTCTAATTAAAATTTAAAAAAAAAATTGTTTTTGGCGACAGAGAGCTGAGATTATTTATTTATTTATTGTTTTTCTTTTCTTTTCTTTTTTTTTCTTTTTTATATATATTTTTTTTCTTTCTTTCTTTTTTAGCCCCGCTTTACAGTGCCTGGAGAAAGAAATATGAGTTCACGATAATAAAATATTGTGACATGGAAAACACTTAAGTGTCTGTTATGAATCTGTTTTACCTATTTCTATAATTTTATTTAAATATGAAGTCTTAAAATCATTAACAATTTAACTAAAATATCTCTCTTTCTCATTCTCTCTCTCTCTCCATTTGCAGAAGCATTATTAGTATTTTGTGTTTTGTAATCAGTATACTCTCCTTTTTACATTATGTATTAGTATTTAATATCTGATGCTCTCCTAATAAATTACTACATGTAAACCTCGAATAATGTTGAAACTGAGACAGCTTTAAACGAAAAACATGGAACATTGAAACGTTTAATATCCGCACATCACATATTTCTGTCTTTCTATCTTTGTGTATGTCTGTCTTTCTATTTAGCGAGAGAAGGATAAAGATTTTATTCTTAAAATATTAATTTCCTTAAAAATTATCAATTTATTTTTTTAACTATACCAACTATGAAGCTAGAACTGATAGTGCTTAAGAACGAAAATAATTATGATCGAAATCCAATTTTTCGTTATAGTGATTTAATTTTTCGTGAAGGTGTCCTAATGCAACTGAGATGATATGAAATGATTTGGTAAAAAAGAATGTGATAATTAAATTCACTAATAAGTTAAGTAATGTTTCATTGTTATGTGTTATTTATGTATTGTTTCATTATGAAATATTAATGCTAAAATTGATGAAAATATCCTTGAAACGAAGGTATCAGACTAAATCCTGTAGATATTAACATACGTATAATAGTAATAATAATAATAATAATAAGAAGAAGAAGAAGAAGAAGAAGAAGAAGAAGAAGAAGAAGAAGAAGAATATTAATAATAAATAAATAAATAAATAAACGAAAAGAAAAAGAAGAAAAACTGAAGAAACATAATAGTTTCTTTATTATTGCTATTTTTATATAATCTAAGTTAAAAACTTGTGTGAAATGATTTTACTTTCTTATTATTAGTATTATTAGTAGCAGTATTGTTGTTGTTGTCGCTGATAATTTCATTGTTATCATTATTATTACTGTTGTGATTATTATTATTGTTATAGTTATTATTATTATTATTATTATCATTCTGAAACATTCATCATCATAATCATCAATTATAATAATAATTATTATTAATATTATTACTATTATTGTTATAATTACTCTTGTTGTTGTTGTTGTTGTTGTTCTTATTATTATTATTATTATTATTATCATCATCATCATCATCATCATCATCATCGTTATCATTATCATTATAACAACGATTGTATATTCTTAATTTACATCATTTACCCAATTCTCGATCATCAGTAATGATAACTATTGTTCCAGTTGTATGAGACTAAATTACCTAATCTCAGTAACGGTAAATGAAAGAATAAAACATGTTAAATGAAACGTCTGAATCCTACATGTTAGTGTAACGGAAAGATGATGGAGGACATTTTGACTGAGAAATATAATAGTTTGGAACACTAAAAAAAAAAAAAAAAAAAAAAAAAAAAAACCTCGTAAAATTTAGATGTTGTATGTATCTATATATTCAATTCAAAAAATAAAAAATAATAAAAAAAATAAAGAAATGAATATTGTGTAGATAAAATAATAAAAAATAAAAATAATATATTAATATTATTATTTATTGTGGATATTATTATTATTATTATTATTATTATTATTATTATTATTATTATTATTATTATTATTATCATCATCGTCGTCGTCATCATCATCATCATCATCATTATTTATTTATTTATTATATTTATTTTTATTATTATTATTTGTTGCTACTTTTCCATTAATATCCTTCTTATTTTTTCTTAAATAAAGAAAGCAGGAGAAAACGACGTAATTGGCAGATTTTCTATATATTAGTGTACCTGTTAAATTATAAGTTCATTTTCTAGTATTTTGTTTTCACGCACCTCTTATTTTCTTTTTTAGTTTATCAGTTAAGAAAATGTAGTATTAACCATCGGTGTTATTAAATATACCTTTATTGTGAATACACCTGCAGAAGATACAGAAAATAAACGAGAAATGTCATAGGTATCAAGAATCTTTTAGAAAACGGAAAAACTGTTTTCAGAGGGGATGAAAAGAATGGAAATTTAATGTGGAACGAAGACTTTATTAATATATGATTAGTAGATGTAGAAACAGTGTAGTAATTAGAAATTTAGTCTCATACAACTGGAACAATAGTTATCATTACTGATGATCGAGAACTGGGTAAACAATGTAAATTAAGAATATGCAATCATTGTTATAATGATAATGATAACGATGATGATGATGATGATGATGATAATAATAATAAGAACAACAACAACAACAACAACAGCAACAAGAGTAATTATAACAACAATAATAATAATAATAATAACTGTAACAATAATAATAATCACAACAGTAATAATAATGATAATAATGAAATTATCAGCGACAACAACAATACTGCTACTAATAATACTAATAATAAGAAAGTAAAATCATTTCACACAAGTTTTTAACTTAGATTATATAAAAATAGCAATATTAAAGAAACTATTATGTTTCTTCTGTTTTTTTCTTTTTCTTTTCGTTTATTTATTTATTTATTTATTTATTTATTTATTACTAATATTCTTCTTCTTCTTCTTCTTCTTCTTCTTCTTATTCTTCTTCTTCTTATTAGTATTATTATTATTATTATTATTATATTATTATGTTAATATCTACAGTATTGAATCTGGTACCATCCTTTCAAGGTTGTTTTCATCACTTTTAGTATTAATATTTCATAATGAAATAATACATAAATAACACATAACAATGAAACATTACTTAACTTGTTAGTGAATTTAATTATCACATTCTTTTTTACCAAATCATTTCATATCATCTCAGTTGCATTAGGACACCTTCACGAAAAATTTAATCACTATAACGAAAAATTGGATTTCGATCATAATTATTTTCGTTCTTAAGCACTATCAGTTCTTGCTTCATAGTTGGTTAAACAAATAAATTGATAATTTTTAAGGAAATTAATATTTTAAGAATACAATCTTTATCCTTCTCTCGCTAAATAGATAGATAGAAAGACAGACATATACAAAGATAGAAAGATAGAAATATGTGATGTGCGGATATTAAACGTTTCAATATTCGATGTTTTTCGTTTAAAGCTGTCTCAGTTTCAACATTATTCGAAGTTTACATGTAGTAATTTATTAGGAGAGCATCAGATATTAAATACTAATACATAATGTAAAAAGGAGAGTATACTGATTACAAAACACAAAATACCAATAATGCTTCTGGAAATGGAGAGAGAGAGAGAGAGAGAGAATGAGACAGAGAGATATTTTAGTTAAATTGTTAATTATTTTAAGACTTCATATTCAAATAAAATTATAGAAATAGGTAAAACAGACTCATAACAGACACTTAAGTGTTTTCCATGACAATATTTTATTCAAACGGTAATTTGCCAATATTAGAGATATCAGAGCTAAATAAGAAGAAGAAGAAGAAGAAGAATAAGGAGAAGAAGAGAACAAATAAATACCCTTAATAAATGACTGATCACAGAAGATTTTCCTAAGACAGCAGTTGAGATACATTCTTTATTTCAAAGACTATGTCAAAATGAAGAGAAAACTTCTAAACTGTTCATTATAAGTATCTGTATAGAGGTCATCTAAAGTAAGATAAAATAAAAATGTCTCCGAAATGTGACTAAAATATAATCTATATTTTCAGGAAGCGATCTACCTCTAAGTTGAATGACTTCAGCAATTTGTCTAAACTCTTCGGAAACAAGGAATAAATATGTGTTTATGGATATTTATGTACGTATCTATGCATATATGTATTTATGTATATATGAATATTTGTACGTATGTACGTATGCATGCATATATGTATTTGGATGTAAGCATAAACGTGTGTATGTAGGTAGGTAGGTAGGTAGGTGCATGTATGTGTATATGTATCTACGTATGCATAGATAGATAAATATATAGATATCGACTGAAAAATAAATGAATAGTGATAAAAATAATGTCTAATTAAAATTTCAAAATTCTTTTGTTTTTGGCGACAGAGAGCTGATATTATTTATTTATTTATTTATTGTTTTTCTTTTCTTTTCATTTTTTTTCATTTTTTTTTCTTTTTTAGCCCCGCTTTACAGTGTCAGAAGAAAGAAATATAAGTTCAAGATAATAAAATATTGTGACATGGAAAACACTTAAGTGTCTCTTATGAATCTGTTTTACCTATTTCTATAATTTTATTTAAATATGAAGTCTTAAAATCATTAACAATTTAACTAAAATCTCTCTCTCTCTCTCTCTCTCTCTCTCTCTCTCTCTCTCTCTCTCTCTCTCTCTCTCTCTCTCTCTCTCTCTCTCTCTCTCTCTCTCTCTCTCTCTCTCTCTCTCTCTCCATTTCCAGAAGCATTATTAGTATTTTGTGTTTTGTAATCAGTATACTCTCCTTTTTACAGTATGTATTAGTATTTAATATCTGATGCTCTCCTAATAAATTACTACATGTAAACCTCGAATAATGTTGAAACTGAGACAGCTTTAAACGAAAAACATGGAACACTGAAACGTTTAATATCCGCACATCACATATTTCTGTCTTTCTATCTTTGTGTATGTCTGTCTTTCTATTTGCTTGAGAGAAGGATAAAGATTTTATTCTTAAAATATTAATTTCCTTAAAATTATCAATTTATTTTTTTAACTATACCAACTATGAAGCTAGAACTGATAGTGCTTAAGAACGAAAATAATTATGATCGAAATCCAATTTTTCGTTATAGTGATTTAATTTTTCGTGAAGGTGTCCTAATGCAACTGAGATGATATGAAATGATTTGGTAAAAAAGAATGTGATAATTAAATTCACTAATAAGTTAAGTAATGTTTCATTGTTATGTGTTATTTATGTATTGTTTCATTATGAAATATTAATGCTAAAATTGATGAAAATATCCTTGAAACGAAGGTATCAGACTAAATCCTGTAGATATTAACATACGTATAATAGTAATAATAATAATAATAATAAGAAGAAGAAGAAGAAGAAGAAGAAGAAGAAGAAGAATATTAATAATAAATAAATAAATAAATAAACGAAAAGAAAAAGAAGAAAAACTGAAGAAACATAATAGTTTCTTTATTATTGCTATTTTTATATAATCTAAGTTAAAAACTTGTGTGAAATGATTTTACTTTCTTATTATTAGTATTATTAGTAGCAGTATTGTTGTTGTTGTCGCTGATAATTTCATTGTTATCATTATTATTACTGTTGTGATTATTATTATTGTTATAGTTATTATTATTATTATTATTATCATTCTGAAACATTCATCATCATAATCATCAATTATAATAATAATTATTATTAATATTATTACTATTATTGTTATAATTACTCTTGTTGTTGTTGTTCTTCTTCTTCTTCTTCTTATTATTATTATTATTATCATCATCATCATCATCATCATCATCATCGTTATCATTATCATTATAACAACGATTGTATATTCTTAATTTACATCGTTTACCCAATTCTCGATCATCAGTAATGATAACTATTGTTCCAGTTGTATGAGACTAAATTACCTAATCTCAGTAACGGTAAATGAAAGAATAAAACATGTTAAATGAAACGTCTGAATCCTACATGTTAGTGTAACGGAAAGATGATGGAGGACATTTTGACTGAGAAATATAATAGTTTGGAACACTAAAAAAAAAAAAAAAAAAAAACCTCGTAAAATTTAGATGTTGTATGTATCTATATATTCAATTCAAAAAATAAAAAATAATAAAAAAATAAAGAAATGAATATTGTGTAGATAAAATAATAAAAATAAAAATAATATATTAATATTATTATTTATTGTGGATATTATTATTATTATTATTATTATTATTATTATTATTATTATTATTATTATTATTATTATCATCATCGTCGTCGTCATCATCATCATCATCATCATTATTTATTTATTTATTATATTTATTTTTTATTATTATTATTTGTTGCTACTTTTCCATTAATATCCTTCTTATTTTTTCTTAAATAAAGAAAGCAGGAGAAAACGACGTAATTGGCAGATTTTCTATATATTAGTGTACCTGTTAAATTATAAGTTCATTTTCTAGTATTTTGTTTTCACGCACCTCTTATTTTCTTTTTTAGTTTATCAGTTAAGAAAATGTAGTATTAACCATCGGTGTTATTAAATATACCTTTATTGTGAATACACCTGCAGAAGATACAGAAAATAAACGAGAAATGTCATAGGTATCAAGAATCTTTTAGAAAACGGAAAAACTGTTTTCAGAGGGGATGAAAAGAATGGAAATTTAATGTGGAACGAAGACTTTATTAATATATGATTAGTAGATGTAGAAACAGTGTAGTAATTAGAAATTTAGTCTCATACAACTGGAACAATAGTTATCATTACTGATGATCGAGAACTGGGTAAACAATGTAAATTAAGAATATACAATCATTGTTATAATGATAATGATAACGATGATGATGATGATGATGATGATAATAATAATAAGAACAACAACAACAACAGCAACAAGAGTAATTATAACAACAATAATAATAATAATAATAACTGTAACAATAATAATAATCACAACAGTAATAATAATGATAATAATGAAATTATCAGCGACAACAACAATACTGCTACTAATAATACTAATAATAAGAAAGTAAAATCATTTCACACAAGTTTTTAACTTAGATTATATAAAAATAGCAATATTAAAGAAACTATTATGTTTCTTCTGTTTTTCTTCTTTTTCTTTTCGTTTATTTATTTATTTATTTATTTATTTATTACTAATATTCTTCTTCTTCTTCTTCTTCTTCTTCTTCTTATTCTTCTTCTTCTTATTAGTATTATTATTATTATTATTATATTATTATGTTAATATCTACAGTATTGAATCTGGTACCATCCTTTCAAGGTTGTTTTCATCACTTTTAGTATTAATATTTCATAATGAAATAATACATAAATAACACATAACAATGAAACATTACTTAACTTGTTAGTGAATTTAATTATCACATTCTTTTTTACCAAATCATTTCATATCATCTCAGTTGCATTAGGACACCTTCACGAAAAATTTAATCACTATAACGAAAAATTGGATTTCGATCATAATTATTTTCGTTCTTAAGCACTATCAGTTCTTGCTTCATAGTTGGTTAAACAAATAAATTGATAATTTTTAAGGAAATTAATATTTTAAGAATACAATCTTTATCCTTCTCTCGCTAAATAGATAGATAGAAAGACAGACATATACAAAGATAGAAAGATAGAAATATGTGATGTGCGGATATTAAACGTTTCAATATTCGATGTTTTTCGTTTAAAGCTGTCTCAGTTTCAACATTATTCGAAGTTTACATGTAGTAATTTATTAGGAGAGCATCAGATATTAAATACTAATACATAATGTAAAAAGGAGAGTATACTGATTACAAAACACAAAATACCAATAATGCTTCTGGAAATGGAGAGAGCGAGAGAGAGAGAATGAGACAGAGAGATATTTTAGTTAAATTGTTAATTATTTTAAGACTTCATATTCAAATAAAATTATAGAAATAGGTAAAACAGACTCATAACAGACACTTAAGTGTTTTCCATGACAATATTTTATTCAAACGGTAATTTGCCAATATTAGAGATATCAGAGCTAAATAAGAAGAAGAAGAAGAAGAAGAATAAGGAGAAGAAGAGAACAAATAAATACCCTTAATAAATGACTGATCACAGAAGATTTTCCTAAGACAGCAGTTGAGATACATTCTTTATTTCAAAGACTATGTCAAAATGAAGAGAAAACTTCTAAACTGTTCATTATAAGTATCTGTATAGAGGTCATCTAAAGTAAGATAAAATAAAAATGTCTCCGAAATGTGACTAAAATATAATCTATATTTTCAGGAAGCGATCTACCTCTAAGTTGAATGACTTCAGCAATTTGTCTAAACTCTTCGGAAACAAGGAATAAATATGTGTTTATGGATATTTATGTACGTATCTATGCATATATGTATTTATGTATATATGAATATTTGTACGTATGTACGTATGCATGCATATATGTATTTGGATGTAAGCATAAACGTGTGTATGTAGGTAGGTAGGTAGGTAGGTGCATGTATGTGTATATGTATCTACGTATGCATAGATAGATAAATATATAGATATCGACTGAAAAATAAATGAATAGTGATAAAAATAATGTCTAATTAAAATTTAAAAAAATTCTTTTGTTTTGGCGACAGAGAGCTGATATTATTTATTTATTTATTTATTGTTTTTCTTTTCTTTTTTTTTTTTTTTTTTTTTTTTTTTCTTTTTTAGCCCCGCTTTACAGTGTCAGAAGAAAGAAATATAAGTTCAAGATAATAAAATATTGTGACATGGAAAACACTTAAGTGTCTCTTATGAATCTGTTTTACCTATTTCTATAATTTTATTTAAATATGAAGTCTTAAAATCATTAACAATTTAACTAAAATCTCTCTCTCTCTCTCTCTCTCTCTCTCTCTCTCTCTCTCTCTCTCTCTCTCTCTCTCTCTCTCTCTCTCTCTCTCTCTCTCTCTCTCTCTCTCTGTCTCTCTCCATTTCCAGAAGCATTATTAGTATTTTGTGTTTTGTAATCAGTATACTCTCCTTTTTACAGTATGTATTAGTATTTAATATCTGATGCTCTCCTAATAAATTACTACATGTAAACCTCGAATAATGTTGAAACTGAGACAGCTTTAAACGAAAAACATGGAACACTGAAACGTTTAATATCCGCACATCACATATTTCTGTCTTTCTATCTTTGTGTATGTCTGTCTTTCTATTTAGCGAGAGAAGGATAAAGATTTTATTCTTAAAATATTAATTTCCTTAAAAATTATCAATTTATTTTTTTAACTATACCAACTATGAAGCTAGAACTGATAGTGCTTAAGAACGAAAATAATTATGATCGAAATCCAATTTTTCGTTATAGTGATTTAATTTTTCGTGAAGGTGTCCTAATGCAACTGAGATGATATGAAATGATTTGGTAAAAAAGAATGTGATAATTAAATTCACTAATAAGTTAAGTAATGTTTCATTGTTATGTGTTATTTATGTATTGTTTCATTATGAAATATTAATGCTAAAATTGATGAAAATATCCTTGAAACGAAGGTATCAGACTAAATCCTGTAGATATTAACATACGTATAATAGTAATAATAATAATAATAATAATAATAAGAAGAAGAAGAAGAAGAAGAAGAAGAAGAAGAATATTAATAATAAATAAATAAATAAATAAACGAAAAGAAAAAGAAGAAAAACTGAAGAAACATAATAGTTTCTTTATTATTGCTATTTTTATATAATCTAAGTTAAAAACTTGTGTGAAATGATTTTACTTTCTTATTATTAGTATTATTAGTAGCAGTATTGTTGTTGTTGTCGCTGATAATTTCATTGTTATCATTATTATTACTGTTGTGATTATTATTATTGTTATAGTTATTATTATTATTATTATTATCATTCTGAAACATTCATCATCATAATCATCAATTATAATAATAATTATTATTAATATTATTACTATTATTGTTATAATTACTCTTGTTGTTGTTGTTGTTTCTTCTTCTTCTTCTTATTATTATTATTATTATCATCATCATCATCATCATCATCATCATCGTTATCATTATCATTATAACAACGATTGTATATTCTTAATTTACATCGTTTACCCAATTCTCGATCATCAGTAATGATAACTATTGTTCCAGTTGTATGAGACTAAATTACCTAATCTCAGTAACGGTAAATGAAAGAATAAAACATGTTAAATGAAACGTCTGAATCCTACATGTTAGTGTAACGGAAAGATGATGGAGGACATTTTGACTGAGAAATATAATAGTTTGGAACACTAAAAAAAAAAAAAAAAAAAACCTCGTAAAATTTAGATGTTGTATGTATCTATATATTCAATTCAAAAAATAAAAAATAATAAAAAAATAAAGAAATGAATATTGTGTAGATAAAATAATAAAAAATAAAAATAATATATTAATATTATTATTTATTGTGGATATTATTATTATTATTATTATTATTATTATTATTATTATTATTATTATTATTATTATTATTATCATCATCGTCGTCGTCATCATCATCATCATCATCATTATTTATTTATTTATTATATTTATTTTTATTATTATTATTTGTTGCTACTTTTCCATTAATATCCTTCTTATTTTTTCTTAAATAAAGAAAGCAGGAGAAAACGACGTAATTGGCAGATTTTCTATATATTAGTGTACCTGTTAAATTATAAGTTCATTTTCTAGTATTTTGTTTTCACGCACCTCTTATTTTCTTTTTTAGTTTATCAGTTAAGAAAATGTAGTATTAACCATCGGTATTATTAAATATACCTTTATTGTGAATACACCTGCAGAAGATACAGAAAATAAACGAGAAATGTCATAGGTATCAAGAATCTTTTAGAAAACGGAAAAACTGTTTTCACAGGGGATGAAAAGAATGGAAATTTAATGTGGAACGAAGACTTTATTAATATATGATTAGTAGATGTAGAAACAGTGTAGTAATTAGAAATTTAGTCTCATACAACTGGAACAATAGTTATCATTACTGATGATCGAGAACTGGGTAAACAATGTAAATTAAGAATATACAATCATTGTTATAATGATAATGATAACGATGATGATGATGATGATGATGATGATAATAATAAGAACAACAACAACAACAACAACAGCAACAAGAGTAATTATAACAACAATAATAATAATAATAATAACTGTAACAATAATAATAATCACAACAGTAATAATAATGATAATAATGAAATTATCAGCGACAACAACAATACTGCTACTAATAATACTAATAATAAGAAAGTAAAATCATTTCACACAAGTTTTTAACTTAGATTATATAAAAATAGCAATATTAAAGAAACTATTATGTTTCTTCTGTTTTTCTTCTTTTTCTTTTCGTTTATTTATTTATTTATTTATTTATTTATTACTAATATTCTTCTTCTTCTTCTTCTTCTTATTCTTCTTCTTCTTATTAGTATTATTATTATTATTATTATTATTATATTATTATGTTAATATCTACAGGATTGAATCTGGTACCATCCTTTCAAGGTTGTTTTCATCACTTTTAGTATTAATATTTCATAATGAAATAATACATAAATAACACATAACAATGAAACATTACTTAACTTGTTAGTGAATTTAATTATCACATTCTTTTTTACCAAATCATTTCATATCATCTCAGTTGCATTAGGACACCTTCACGAAAAATTTAATCACTATAACGAAAAATTGGATTTCGATCATAATTATTTTCGTTCTTAAGCACTATCAGTTCTTGCTTCATAGTTGGTTAAAAAAATAAATTGATAATTTTTAAGGAAATTAATATTTTAAGAATACAATCTTTATCCTTCTCTCGCTAAATAGATAGATAGAAAGACAGACATATACAAAGATAGAAAGATAGAAATATGTGATGTGCGGATATTAAACGTTTCAATATTCCATGTTTTTTGTTTAAAGCTGTCTCAGTTTCAACATTATTCGAGGTTTGCATGTAGTAATTTATTAGGAGAGCATCAGATATTAAATACTAATACATAATGTAAAAAGGAGAGTATACTGATTACAAAACACAAAATACTAATAATGCTTCTGGAAATGGAGAGAGAGAGCGAGAGAGAGAGAATGAGACAGAGAGATATTTTAGTTAAATTGTTAATTATTTTAAGACTTCATATTCAAATAAAATTATAGAAATAGGTAAAACAGACTCATAACAGACACTTAAGTGTTTTCCATGACAATATTTTATTATCGTGAACTCATATTTCTTTCTCCTGGCACTGTAAAGCGGGGCTAAAAAAGAAAAAAACAAAAAAACAATAAATAAATAAATAATATCAGCTCTCTGTCGCCAAAAACAAAAGAATTTTGAAATTTTAATTAGACATTATTTTTATCACTATTCATTTATTCTTCAGTCGATATCTATATATTTATCTATCTATGCTTACGTAGATACATATACACATACATGCACCTACCTACCTACCTACCTACATACACACGTTTATGCTTACATCCAAATACATATATGCATGCATACGTACATAGGTACAAATATTCATATATACATAAATACATATATGCATAGTTACGTACATAAATATGCATAAACACATATTTATTCCTTGTTTCCAAAGAGGTCAGACAAACTGCTGAAGTCATTCAACTTAGAGGTAGATCGCTTCCTGAAAATAAAGATTATATTTTAGTCACATTTCGGAGACATTTTTATTTTATCTTACTTTAGATGACCTCTATACTGATATTTATAATGAACAGTTTAGAATTTTTCTCTTCATTTTGACATCGTCTTTGAAATAAAGAATGTATCTCAACTGCTGTCTTAGGAAAATCTTCTGTGATCAGTCATTTATTAAGGGTATTTATTTGTTCTCTTCTTCTCTTTCTTCTTCTTCTTCTTCTTATTTAGCAATATCTCTAATATTGGCAAATTACCGTTTGAATTTAAATTCAATGTATGTTCTAATAATTATAATGATTATTTTTATTGTGGTTATTATTATTATTATTATTATTATTATTATTATTATTATTATTATTACTATTATTATATAGTTTGTCATAGTCCGTATTATACCACCTGTAATATACATTAGTGACTTTATATTGTATCAATTATACACTAATAAGGATAACATGCTTCACTTAGACAGTGTTTGTTTGTTTGATATTTTGAAGAGAAACAATTATCAATCAAATAATAAGTATCGGAACTTAAAAATAAATTTGGATCCATCTCATCGTTAGTCTGTGCAAAATTCATTTAAAAATATTTATTTTAAAGCACATAAACTTATAATAGGCCAGATGTGTATTTGCTTCTTTCATTGTGATATTAGAATTTGTTTGCAATCATGTAAATACAATTAAAATGCTTACTTGTAATTGATACTTACCAGCTGAGGAGCATAGACAAATAATATTTTATTTTTTTTACATTTCAGTAGATATAGCAATGAAATAATTATCACATTTTTTATTATTACCATTCTTCGCTATTCATCATCACAAATATCATTATCATCACATTCATCATCAGAATCATCAATTATTATTATTATTATTTTCGTTGTTCATGATGTTGTTTTGTATGATGGTGGTGGGCTTTCTGGTGTAAGTGGTTTGGCTGTACTGTTAGTATCATCATCATCATCATTATTGTTTTTCGTACTGTTTGCTACATACATGTATGTATGTATGTATATGTGTGTACTTCTTTTTTAGATAAATTGATACTCACCCACGACCACTCCTTCTGTTTCTGAAAAGTGAACACTGATATCAGTACTATTTAGTAAAATAACAACGTGGGTCTAAGTTGCTGTAGTTGTGGTAATAATAAAGACAGAAAAAGAAAGAGAAACATAAACTGAGTCTGTTTGTTTGTTTAATATTTTGAAGAGAAACAACAATTATCAATCAAATAATAAGTATCGGAACTTAAAAATAAATTTGGATCCATCTCATGGTTAGTCTTCTCAAAATTCATTTAAAAATATTTATATTAAAGTGCATAAAATTACAACAGGTCAGATGTGTATTTGTTACTTCAATTTTGATGTAAGAATTTGTTTGGTACTGTTGTAAATACAGTTAAGATCCCTACTGATAATTGACACATACCATTCTCTCAAGGGAACACATAAATAAAAATAAAAATCAATTTTTCAGCAGACATAATAATGAAATAATTATCACATTTCTTACTATTACCATTCATCGCTGTACACATACTATTCATCAACACATATAATATTCATCGGAATCATCAATTATTTTTATTATTATTATTATTATTGTTGTTCTTGTTGTTGATTATGTTGTTTTTTGTGTTGGCGGTTGCAGTTGTGGTGTAGGTGGTTTGGCT
The DNA here is from genome assembly GCA_012295275.1 of Chrysomallon squamiferum. Taxonomy (NCBI): domain Eukaryota; kingdom Metazoa; phylum Mollusca; class Gastropoda; order Neomphalida; family Peltospiridae; genus Chrysomallon; species Chrysomallon squamiferum. The sequence goes on from CM022679.1 coordinate 27,677,454, forward strand.
GTACTCACCTACGAATACTCTTTTTCAATCTGTAAAAGTGAACACTGATATTAGTACAATTTAGTATTATCATCATTATTATCTTTGTTGTTTTAGCTGCTGTTTGCCACTCTCTCTCACACACACACTTCTGTGTGGAGATAAATTGATACACACAGATAAGCCCTACTTCTGTTTCTGAAAAGTGAACACTGATATGAGTACTATTTAGTAAAATAACAACGTGGGTCGAAGTTGCTGTAGTTGTGGAAGAAAACAAACAAAGACAGAAAAAGAAAGAGAAACATAAACTAATGATCAACTCTTAATAATTCTAATTCTTTGTTGTTATTGGATTAGAAGGAAACACTATTTCACAGAATCATCAATAATTATAATTATTTTTGTCGTTGTTCATGATGTTGTTTTGTATGATGGTGGTGGTCGTTCTGGTGCAAGTGGTTTGGCTGTACTGTTAGTATCATCATCATCATCATTATTGTTTTTGTAATGATAAATGATACTCACAGTGTGCTGAAACATGTGCAAAAAAGAAATATATATAATAATATAATAAAGCGTTTTACACAAAATATGAATGGAATTAGTTCTTTCTCTATAACATATACTTGTAAATAACAGCGACCATAGGATATACAAAGAAACATTTAAATAGTCTGAATCTGGAATCCTTCGTCTTGAATTTTCCAACCTCGTCTGATATTTATTGAGTAACAAGAACAGAAATAAATCTTACAAAATAAAATAATTTACATTTGGATTCACATAGGAAGACAGCTAAAATGAATCTTACGGTTGATCGTAATGTTCCCATCCATCAGCTGACCCGGCCACCACTGATCCCAAAATTAGTAAGACGAGAAACATTTTCAGTTTCAGTGCAGACATTGCAAACCAGGTCAACTGAAACATGGAGATTTTTAGTGAAATAAATTTATTTTTTAGTGATTAAAATATACATTTTTTTCTTTTTACGCTGATTAATATAATGACTATTATAATATATGAAATATCTACTATAGGACGATTATTTATCAAATCCAACACATTGTCTTATTAAATGATTGTGAATAATGTTTCATGACATTTATTAGCAGTGTCGGGATCATTAAAAATATATATAAAATGTGAAAACATCTTACCGAAAACAGTAGTGTTATTCAACAAACTAGCAGGAAGAAAGTGTACTATATCGAATGCACGAACCTTTTAAAATAATCATGTACTAATGTAGGGACATATTTTATAACAGACATTTGAATATTATATTAGTCTTTACAACGACAAAAAATTACAAATCTGTCAGTAAATGTTAAAATTATGACAGCTGAGAAAGATAACTGACATATTTTAATCTCTATATCTGTCACACGGTCTTTCTGTCCTTTAAATTTCTTTAATGTCGGGATGCTTTAATGATAAAATGTATATATATCATGCGAAAATATCAAAAACAGTTGTGTTATTCAACAGCCTTCCTGGAAGAATATCTATGATATCGATAACACGAGCTTTTTAAAATCATGTACGAATGTAATAAAATATTTTGTTTCAAAGATTTGAATATTATATTATTCTGTACTACGACAGAAAAGTATAAATCAGTCAAAAATATTAAAATTGTTACAGCTTAAAAAGAAAACTGACATATTTTAATCTGTTCATGTGTGTATATGTATGTGTGTCTGTGTATATATATGTTTGTATTGGTGTAAGCATGTATGTATATAATATGTATGTATTTATGGATAGATATATATATAGAGATGTGTGTGAATGAGTGTGCATTTCTTGACAAAGTGTATGTATATATATTTGTATGTATGTATATGTATCTATGTATGTACATGTGTGTGTATATATATATACACATATATATATGTTTGAATGTACATGTGTATATATGTATGTGTGTCTGTGTGTATATATATGTTTGTATAGGTGTAAGCATGTATGTATGTCATATCTATGTAATATTATGTATGTATGTATGTACAGATAGGTATATAGATGTGTGTGCACTTCTTGAGATTGATTTCTAAATTAATAATAATAATAATAATAATAATAATAATAATAATAATGATGATAATAAAAACAGGTGGAAATGATATAAAGAAAGAAAATTCAGCATGTCAAGGGAATGGGATTATTCAGTAAATGTCAGAAATAGAAATGTACAGAACTATAAATCTGACAGGTGTAGGGAAAATGCTGATATGGTTTATGACCATTATGAGCCCTGATGATGACTGTGATTTGTTGTGAACCTCAGTTGACCTGCAACATGGAGAGAAATTGTTAATTTTATTTTATTTTATTTTTGAGCAGATAAGTCATTAAAGTTTATTCACTGATTTAATAAATAGTCATGTTTGGTAATTTCATATTTTTATGGTGCCATAATAAAGAAGATGCTGTTATTAAAATTGTGACAGTATTAATATTCATATTTCAAATATTAGAGGCGTTTTTAGTCTTATCTAATGTCTTAATAGTAGTAATGGTATATATTACAAACAAATAATAAATAAAACACAAAAAAGAACAAATCGTATATTTTCTCAGTCTAGAGCATAAAAATCAAATGAATATTCAGAATAAATCCTTATTTCTTTCGTCTTTCATAGAATATTTGGTTTATTGTAATCTTCAGGTCTGACTCTACTCTGGCTTTCAACCTGTCTCTCTGAATGTATGTGTCTCTATCGATCGATCTATCGATCCATTTGTCACTACCCTGTTTTCTATGTCTGTCTGACTAATATCTCTATCTATCTATCTATGTATCTATCTATCTATCTTCTGTCTAAATATTCATCTCTCTTTCTATCTCTCTATCTATCTGTCTATTTATTTATTTATTAAGACAGAGAACATTTTATTTTCAAAATTTGAATGTTTTAATGTAACAGAGGAAACATTTTTAAATTAAATATTAAATATTGCATTATGTGAAATAGGAATATTCATTCACATTAGGAAACTTCCAGTAATTACAGTAACAACAGTACAATCGAATGACACGATTTTTCAGTTAGTTTTTAGAGAGTAGGTGGTACGATTTTTGAATTTTTTCGTCCACCGACATCTTTCAACATGAGTCATATTTACCGATCACTTTATATGTGTTACTGAAACCAGTATTTTTAAGTCACTGAACATCAGTTTTAGTGAGTTGTTATTTTTGATGATTATTATTCAGAAATTTAAAATAAAAAAGGTTTTATGAATCATTACAAGATTAATTATGAGACATATTCAACCCATTTATGCATATATTATACATTTAGATAGACAAGCAGATAGACAGATAGATAGACAGATGGATAGATAGACATACAGAGAGACAGATAGAGAGATAGATAGATAGACAGATGCATAGATGCATAGATATACAGTTAGCTATATAATTGGTTAAAGGGACAGGTGAATACACACAATTGAAGACTCACATGTAGAAAGACATAAACGTGTATACATGGATATTGTTCATTAAGGAGTCAGTGGTATGTAAAAACTGATTTACAAAAGTGACATTTACTCGAATACTGTAATTAACAAGAAGGAAAAAGGTATGTTGTATGTAATTCGTGTCATTATAAATATGATCCAACTTATTCCCAAATACTAAAAAAAACCAATTTTTTGTTAGACAGTTGTTTTTTCTATAGGCTCAGTACGTAGTTAATCTCACAAATACATACATGCATACATACATACTTTCATACATACATACATACTTACATACATACATACATACATACATACATACATACATACATGCACATGCACATACATATGTGGGTGTCATACGTTAAAATCTCATCAACGGCATTGTTACTTTCTCGGAAATAAGAATAATCTCGTTAAACATTTTACAATTTATATTTTAAAAAGTGAGAAATATCATTTACCGATATATTTAGTCCAACTGCTACACTATATTTATATTCTGTATAGATATGTTTTAGTTTTAGACAGTATTATTGCGCCACTAGCAATCTGTTTAACAAATATGATGCTTCATTGGATTCTAATGTATAGACATTGTGTTTGTAATTACAAAGTGCAGACCAGTTTGATTCGGGAAAGAAAAAGTAAGTCTAAAATTAATTATTATCACTTTTCTTGATTTGGAGGACATTCAATTTCGAAAAAAGAACAGAAGAACACTTAAGTGCACTATAAATACGATGAGGCAAAGTTATTCAGTGAAAATTTGTTCTTTTAAATATATATTATTTTACATTTATTAAAATGAAATACTGATAATGCTTACAGAAAATGGATGGATGGATGGATGGAGAGAGAGAGAGAGAGAGAGAGAGAGAGAGAGAGAGAGAGAGAGAGAGAGAGAGAGAGAGAGAGAGAGAGAGAGAGAGAGAGAGAGAGAGAGAGAGAGAGATGCTCACAATGTGGAAGAAAAAGAGTAATAGGTTAACGGGCATTATTCACTGAAAGATGTTGTGTTTTTCATTAAAGTAAACTTTAAAATAATCCAAGAAGTTTAAAAAATGAAAGAACCATACTACGACGACTAAAAAGGTATTCCTTCAGAACGATAAATTTTACATTCATATCGAGAGCCGTGTCGTCTTTTACTTCAATATGTTTGTTCTGCCATTTTGACATTGATTTATTTTCGTAATCTTTTTTCTTTTTCTTCATTATAGACTTATCTTTTCTTTATTCTTTTCCATTTTATTTTTATCTCTTTAAGGCATTGATGTGAAGCATTTCTCCAAAATGAACTAATAATAATAATAATAATAATAATAATAATAATAATAATAATGAAATGAAATGACTGTCTCTAACGGAGATGATCTGTAAATTATGTAATTAAAACATGTCTGTTGATTTTTAGACAGAAGATGTATCTCTAATTTAATATTTATTGTCTAACTGCCTACGAATCTGAGTTGACAGAAAACTCAATAAAAATATTTCCTTAATATTTTTAGTACATTTTGAAACGTAAAATATAAAATTGTATTAACAACATTTTGACCATCTAAATCGGTGGTTTTAATCATCATGAATATTTATTATTAATTAAGCTTTGACATTTTTCTAACTGTTTTTGGTAATGTTTCGTCTCATTCAAATTCTGCATACTGTTACAATAAAAAAATACAATATTTTTCATAGTTTTTATGTAGCGAACCTTGATGGCGAATACCAACATCCTCGCTGTGAGTACAGTAATTATTTCTGAAACCAGGAAAACTACACTGTTCGACAGATGTTTCATTTCCTTCACATTTTACATTTATGAAAATAAAATACTGATAATGCTTACAGAAAATGGAGAGAGAGAGAGAGAGAGAGAGAGAGAGAGAGAGAGAGAGAGAGAGAGAGAGAGAGAGAGAGAGAGAGAGAGAGAGAGAGAGACTTTAGTTAAATTGTAAATGATTTTATGACTTTTTATCTAAATAGAATGATAGAAATAGGTTAAAGAGATTCATAATAGACACTTAAGTGTTTTCATTACACAATATTTTATT
>CM022679.1:27685663-27753163 GCA_012295275.1 Chrysomallon squamiferum
CTGTCAGTAATGTATGTAGGTATACAATGATTACCGGTAGTACTCTCATTAATGTGTGTAGGTATACAATGATTACCAGTTGTACTGTCAATAATGTGTGTAGGTATACAATGATTACCAGTAGTACTGTCAGTAATGTCTGTAGGTATACAATGATTACCGGTAGTACTCTCATTAATGTGTGTAGGTATACAATGATTACCAGTAGTACTGTCAGTAATGTCTGTAGGTATACAATGATTACCGGTAGTACTCTCATTAATGTGTGTAGGTATACAATGATTGCCGGTAGTACTCTCATTAATGTGTGTAGGTATACAATGATTACCAGTTGTACTGTCAGTAATGTATGTAGATATACAATGATTACCAGTAGTACTGTCAGTAATGTATGTAGGTATATAATGATTACCAGTAGTACTGTCAGTAATGTATGTAGGTATACAATGATTACCGGTAGTACTGTCAGTAATGTATGTAGGTATACAATGATTACCGGTAGTACTGTCAGTAATGTATGTAGGTATACAATGATTACCGGTAGTACTGTCAGTAATGTATGTAGGTATACAATGATTACCGGTAGTACTGTCAGTAATGTATGTAGGTATACAATGATTACCGGTAGTACTGTCAGTAATGTATGTAGGTATACAATGATTACCGGTAGTACTGTCAGTAATGTGTGTATGTATACAATGATTACCAGTAGAACTGTCAGTAATGTATGTAGGTATACAATGATTACCGGTAGTACTCTCACTTATATACCTATGTATACGATGAATACTGGTTGTACTCAGTAATGTATGTAGGTATACAGTGATTACCAGTAGTACTCTCACTTATATAGCTATGTATATGATGAATACTGGTTGTACTGTCAGTAATGTATGTAGGTATACAATGATTACCGGTAGTACTCTCACTTATATAGCTATGTATACGATGAATACTGGTTGTACTGTCAGTAATGTATGTAGGTATACAATGATTACCGGTAGTACTCTCACTTATATAGCTATGTATACGATGAATACTGGTTGTACTGTCAGTAATGTATGTAGGTATACAATGATTAACTGTAGTATCGTCACTTATGTATTTAGGTATACGATGATTGCCACTAATGTATGTATGTATAAGGTGATTATTGATAGAACTGACGCTCTAATGGACGTATAAGGTGAGTACCAGTAGTACTGTCACTAAAGTATGTATAAAGGTGATTTACTGGTAGTACAGTCAATAAATTCGTGTATTTATTAGGTGATTACAGATAGTACTGTCATTATAATATACGTAAGGTGAGTACTGGTAGAACAATCACCAGTGTGTATATGTTTAAGGTAGTTACCAGTATTACTGGTATTGTTCTCAGTAATATAAGTAGGAATGATACTAATATGAAAAGTTATGAGAAATGTCTTTTTCAAACAATTATTATAATTAGCGTGTGTTTTTGTATGTGACTGAACTTATTAGTGATTTTGTTTCTTGTTGTTGTCGCTGTTCTTCTTGTTGTTGTCTTTCTTACAGTTTTTTGCTGTTGTTGTATTGTGGGTTTTTTTTTTGGGGGGAGGTATTATAAAATTATTCTGCGTATAATTACAACAAAAATAAGAATGAAACAAGTGTCACTGAACCTCTTTATTCGACGGATAAGAACTGTGTTTAAATATGACGTCACCTTTTTATCATAAATATCCACTGCATGATTGCTTAGATCCCATGTGACAGTGTTATTTTAACTTACCAGTGTGTAGTCGAGTTTGTTTCGTTTTTTTTTTTGTTTTTTTTTGGTAGGTTGGTTTTTGATGTTGTTGTTTTGTTTTTGTTGGGTCAGTCTTACAAATAGGAGGAGAGAACAGAAAGAATTATGAAATAATATAAGAATCAGTAAAAATGGTCTTAGATATGCAAAATGTCGCTACCGAGAATGATATGCCTTGATTATGATAAAAATTCGTTCTCGAATAATTTTTCATCATGGATAGGTACAGAAGACACGAGTGTTTCGGAAACGCGCATGCTGTATGCGCGCTGCTGGCTGGAAGAGAGAATTATCTGACCTCCTGAATGTTTATCACTTGTCAAACATGGACTTTTCAAACGAACAAGAATTGCAAGAAATCCTTCTCGAAACTTGGAGTTCATCCACCAGTAGACGAAAGGGTTGTAAGCGCAGCTGCTCATTGCAAGCCAGTGGGAACACGTCCAAACCACTCGCATGTAATCAGCATTGTAGATGTTGTTGTTGACGTCGCCACATATTGTTATAACGTGCAGAGGCAACCAGCAGACAGCATAGATACCGACAACAGTTATCATCATTTTTATAACCTGAAATGAAATCGTGCACAGTGATAAGAACAGTTAAATTAACTTACATAATGTAACTGAAAGTAATATATATAATTTTACGCATAAATCAGTGTAACAAACATATTCAAAGTTCTATTACTTGTTTTGTTTTGCTTTCAACTTTGTGTTGATTTTATGTAGTTAAATTGTAATAATTTCCAAAATACCGCTAATTCTTCTAGAGTGGTAGTAATGGAATCTCACTTTCACGTGCTTTAGAAATGTTTATGAGATATCTAGTTTATGAGATATCTAGTTCCAAAAACATGTACGGAACACAACAGTAATGCATTTTTAATGACATTTATTGGCACAAGTATTACAATGTATCAAAAATGTCAGTTAAGATTAAAAATTTCCATTTAGTAATTTCTTTTTCTATAAAGGTTTCATTAATGAACAGGCGAATATATAACGACAGTTGAAGGTACAGATGAAAATATTAAGTGCTATGAATATAGAGATGAAAATATGAAGATTATTAAATATACAGGTGAATATATATTTAAAGTGTACTGAATTTAAAGAAGTGAATATATGAAATATGTTGAAAATACAGGTGAACAAAGAAATGAATATATGAAATATGTTAAAAATACAGGTAAACACATAAAGTATGCTCGCTATGAGTTGACGAATCGTTACACTGATTCTTATTAAGACGTTTCCAATAACATTTTTTTTTTTAATGTTTTTTGGTTTATTATTTATTATCGATTTATTTATTTATTTATTATTATTATTATTATTATTTTAAATTGCTTTGGTAATTTTTCTTTTGTTGGTTCCTTTCTGTATATTCAGTGGTACCTTCACTTACGAGTACACCAACTTACGAGTTTTTCCAGTTACGAGTAGTCGCCCGGTCGAGTTTTTACTTTGAGTTGCGAGTCAAAATCCGAGTTACGAGCGAGCTTCAGATACGCCGCCGCTATCCGGACAGTATCCCGCGTCTTACTCGTTTGCTTCACATGGTTACATCGCCGTAGAAGCAACTCTGTTGTGTGTGCTCCTGTTTTGTGCAGTATTTTGCCTTTTTTTTTTCTTCTTTCTTTTTTATGACCATGGATCTTGAATATATTCAGTTGGGCCAAGTTGTCTGATCTCCAAGATTAATACGCTTTACAAAACCAATTTATTTCTTTACAGTCACTTTTATGTTGTTTTTTTTATATAATATTTAACATTTTAAATGCATATTTCTTATTTAAAAAACATATAACACAAAATAAAGCTACTGATTAATGGTATTTCAATTGATTTGATATACGAGCAAACTGAGCATACAAATTCAACTCGCAAGTCGAGGAACCACTGTATAAATATATATTCCTTTGAATTAAATTAAATGTAATTATATATATGTACACAACCATCCTGATAAAAGCACACCCAGACACATGTACATATACACAAGCAAACACAAAAGCACTCACGCTCACAAATTTAATGACAAGAAGTAATACCACAGTGATATTCGTTTTCAAACTGCTTCTGGCTAGTATCAACGATTCATTCTCATGAAGAAAAAGAAAAACTCTTCAAACACTGCAGTGTTACTGAAAGATCACCAGGTTTTAGCAAACTGATAAAAGAAGAGTCTAAGAACTTCCATTTCCTCTGGCTCTGTAGAGTATTTCACTAGACGAGGCCTCACTAACACGCAGTGATCACAGACTGGAAACTCGAGAACAGGTTTGGCTTAGGATGAGATAAACGAAGCTATATTTTTGGGTTCGATGTTTGAGATAATTGTGTGCGTGTTCAGGACAGAAAAGTAGGAGATGGCAGTTATTACATTTCTTGTGAGAAAAGAGTAAAACGTTCCAGCATAAGTTCAACATTGGTTAATTCACCTTTTTCTACACAGCTTCAGTGATATTTCACAGTATGAATCATTCCTTCGCTGATGATGACGATGACGGTAATCATGATCATAATGATTGGAGTAATGTGATAATGGTGGTATTGCAATTTCTATTAAATGAATAATATACGTACCTCGTGCAGTGTAGTATGATATACGATATGATATGCTGAAGTATGATGTAGTATGGTGTGTCTTATAGTATGGTATGGTATAATGTCATATGCAAATGTCATATATCTGTGTATATTTGAGTACGCATTTGCATTCTAGTGTATTTACCCTATTATATACAGGTATCAGTATGTATGTATCTGTGAATGAATGTGTACGCATTACGTGTATGGATATACATTACGTGTGTGTATGTGCATCAGTGGGTGTCAGTGTACCTTCAATTTGTGTGTCTGTTTATATGAGTTTGTTTACGCACGTGTGTAACTGCATTTGTATCGGTGAATATAGTTTCAACCGACAAATACAAATCTATATAGGTGTGTGTGTGTGTGTTTAATATAAATTTTTGCATATCCGTCTTTATGTATGTTTGTATGTATGTGTGAATGTATGTATGTATGTATCTTTCTGTCAGTATATGAGAGAATGTGATGTGTGTTTCGCAACGAGTATTTTGTGTCATTTTTATATATTTATAAATACATTTTTATACGATTAATTTGAGCCTATGTATTTCTCTCTCTGTCTCTCTCTATCCATCTCTCTCTCTCTCTCTCTCTCTCTCTCTCTCTCTCTCTCTCTCTCTCTCTCTCTCTCTCTCTCTCTCTCTCTCTCTCTCTCTCTCTCTCAAATTATCGTATAAACTTCAGGTGAGTAAAAGATGCCGGGTTCTTGAAAAAGAATTGATCAGTTGATATCGAACAAGAAGATAAGAAGTGCAGGCTTGCGAATGTTTTCTAAGTGGATTTTGCTAACAAAATATACAAAATTAGAAATCCTAATGAGTAGAGAGTAAAAAATGATATTAATAAAATAATATAAATATGAATTCAATATGTTATATATAATCACCTTTATAAGTGCTTTGTACAATGTACATTTGATGAAAACTCAAAGTGCACTGAACATACTAACAGCTCCAGTGGTAATTGTAGTTATTACAGCATGTTTAATTCATCATGTCGGATATCTGGCACTATCTGTAATATTCCGCAGAAAGGCGAGCGGATAATTGACTGAATTACAAATCTTTAGCTTTTAAAAAAGAAAAATAATAATAAAATTTTCAGCCGTGAGAATGGCATCGAACTTAATGCTTAAACCCCGTTGAGACTACTAAACTGCAGTGTAGAACAAAGAAACGTGAGTGTTAATAGAGACTCAGAACAAAACATCCGGCAGGTTTATCTATGAGAGGGTGGGTCTAATCAGTACTTTGACCAGTGGCCCAAGAGCTAAGAAAGGTCCCAGAATAATCATGCAACATCCATTCGCCCCTTTGAGAACAAGTACTTCTACTACCATCAGCATGTTATATCTGATGATGGAAATAAAACACTTATGAGAGTTTACATGTAGATTTAAATCATCAATTCTGAGAGAAATCTAGAATAACTGCATAAAACAAAAGTTCGTAAAAAAAAAATTATCATATAAAAAATTCACAATGAATGCATAATAGAAATGCTTGAGAACATAAAATAAATGCGCAAATAAAATGGCAGGATATTTTTGGTATAGACTTCTGTGACAAATGGAGGAAAAGTATATATCTTCTTCCATTCAAGTTAACTACAGACACAGGGCGTAGTAATGTTCTGTACAAGATCTTGTTATTTATCTTTACAACAAATAAGTTTTTGGTATTATATATTATAAAAAGATAAATGTGATTGTTGTCATATGTTTAGTGAAGGTTATGCAAACATGTTCAGACATTGTGGAATATTGTCACAAAGTGGATTTTTTAGAACAAAGGTTAGATTCCTAATAAATGCTCAAACAGTTCATATGGGCACCCAAAGTATTCTTAAAAAGACAATATAATCAGTTTAATATTACCAAACAGTACAAATATAATTTAAAATGCAAACAACTAACTTTAACTCGTTTCCAAAATACATTGAACGTGTGTTATTATATAGATAAATATATTTTTTAGATAAGTAAAGAACAATTAAATCTGAAAAAAACCCTGAAATATTTGCACAAAACTATTTGTCTAAAATATAAGTGTTTCATATATGTCATATAACTATTTAGGGATAGAAAATGCAAAAACATGATTTTTTTTTTTTTAATCCATTGTGTACTGCTGTAAGTTTTTGGAATAACTTGTATTTATTTGATTTAAATATTTACTACTTGGAATTACAATGTGTAGAACAGATTTTCTAGATTTACTTTACCAATGATTGTATTATTAATGTAGATGTAACAAACATTTGAAATGTAGTTGCAAAAAAGGGTTTCTAAATGTAGATGAAAAAAAAAAGTTGGAAATATAGATGTAATAAATGTTTTAAATGTACATGTAACAAATGTTTTAAATGTACATGTAACAAATGTTTTAAATGTACATGTAACAAACGTTTTGAAATGTATATTTATGACAATGACTCCAGCATTTGAAATGTATGCTTTGTAATCATTTTAATACATGTAACAATAAAAAGTTAACTATGTGTAATGTGTGTGTGTGTGATAGAGAGAGAGAGAGAGAGAGAGAGAGAGAGAGAGAGAGAGAGAGAGAGAGAGAGAGAGAGAGAGAGAGAGAGAGAGAGAGAGAGAGAGAGAGAGAGAAAAGAAGAAGAAGAAGAGGAAGAATTTACCTTTTTCTTGGGATCTGTTTCTTCTGATTGTGTTCGGCGGACATCTTTGAGCCAGACGACATGGACGACTCTGGAGTAGGTGAACACGAGAACCCCGAGTGGAACAAAGTACTGGAGAACCATGATGGTTATACTGTAGGTGAATTTCTCATGGTTTGATGGCCACATTTCAATGCACAGAAATGTCGTCATGTTAGATCCAATGTCGTAACTTGAGACAGTCGTTGACGTTATTGCAGTCGGCATAGGTGTCATAAAGGATAAAAACCAACACAAAAGTATTACCCAGAATGCTTTTCGCTTTGGTAGTCTCGGTTTGAACGGGTACATAATGGCAATATAACGTTCTAAACTAATGGCAAGAAAGGTATAAGCATTTTGGAATACGACGACGGCCTGTAGATAGGTGACAACCGGGCAGAGACTGCTGCCGAAAGGCCAGTGATCAAGCAGCACGTTGGCGACAAACGTAAAAGGAATGCAGAGTGCAGCCATGAGGATATCGTTTACAGCCAGGCTGGAAATGAAATAGTTTGTAACGGTGCGCATACGTCTGGTAGAAAACACTACGTAACAAACAGCACCGTTTCCTGTGAGTGACGTTAAGGACACGGCTGTATACAACACCACTAATATTACTTGAACTCCGCTTAAAGACTCGTTATAAATACTTTTTTCAGTTTCCTCTGAGCCGTTCGTAGAACCAGCGTAAAAAGGGCTTGAATTCATCGCTTAAAAGTTTAAAATGTATATACAGTTGTTTTTTTCCTTTTCGTGAAAAATTCCTGTTTTTAATTCACTAATTAAATGAGATGAATGCACACTTGAAAACAAAAGCTTCACTTGGAATCTAAGATCAAACATTACATAGTTGTTTTCTCGTCGACAGCAACTTTATTCAGCGAAAAGACAAACGTGAAGAATATAGAAGAAATTTACTATTGGCTATTTATTTAGTCGATGGAAACAGAGAAACGAAACGAGAGAGTTGATTCGGCCGTGTACTGCGGGCCTGGTCGATGGAAGATTGACATCTGAGAATTCACATTTGTCAGTGGCTTACAGTACGTATATGTCTGAGCATGTTCCAACTCAACACTGACAAGTCTGTCACACGTACGATAACGAATTACTTAATCAAAATATGCAGAGATCTTTAGTATTCAACCACCAAGCTAAGGCGTTTTTTATGAAAACGTCTGCTATCTACACCTATATATATCCGTATACTGTAATGGCCTCCTTTCACCTTACAACTACTTCAGTAACGTCACATTAGAAATTAGCAGCTGCTTTCCAAGGTGAATGGCAGAGTTTACCCTCGTCAACAGTATGAATCTGTGTGCTGACGTGATCGCTAGAGACAGACATCAACTGACATTCAGTTTTACATCGTCTGTCGTGTTTTCATAGCTCAATGAAGTTTAACCTCTGATCTCTTTTAAACCTAAAAATCATTTATCTGGAATTTACTGTAACTGTATTCATGTTGAGCACATCTTAAATTATTAAGTGATTTCGAGACAGCTACAAATTAACATAATAATAATAATAATAATAATAATAATAATAATAATAATAATAATAATAATAATGTAAAGAAAAAATACATTTCGACATCAGTATTAACAAAATGGAATAGATCCTAATAATTATCTCTGTAAACGTAAATTAAATAAATCGGCGCTGAAAGATGACCACCATTAACTTGAAACAATTTCGTCAATTCCAAAAACAAAATAACAAAAATAACAAACAATCGATGACATCGGCAGAACATTAACAGATACAAAACAATGGCTTTCTAAACTATTAGTTGTTCCCAGAAATAAAACTATAAAGCTATAAATCAGATACATGTTATTCATATTACGCCGAGTTTGGATAGTTCCTGACGTTTACGGACGTAATTTCATTTACACGTAATAAAACTAAGAATTTAGAGCCAGAGTATTCTAATAACAGCTAATTTTATTATGGTTTTCCTCTTATTTCCAGAAAAAGATAATCACCAGCACAGTTCTCTTGAATGTCAGAGTTTTTATTGTGTATGTACGTGCGTGTGTGGATTTGCTGTGACTTAAGTTTGACAAGAATGTAAAACTCTGTTGGTGTTAATAAGAAGAACAATAATAATAATGCACGTGAATATGTATGTGTGCACTAACGCATACATATGATGTTTCTATTCCAAGAAGTTAGATAGCAAACCTATTCAAAATAAAGATATATAAATCAATGTTCGTTTTAAATAATAAATTAATGTTTTCTATTTTTCTAATGAATAACCATAACATTTCAAGACTAATATCAGAATACATTTTTGAAAAAAAAATGTGTGAAGAATCTGATCTGATGTTTGGTTGATATTATAGATTCGTTTTTACTTGTTTGTGTGAATGTGCATGTTGTAACATCATTCATTCCTATGTTTCAAAATAATGTTAATCAATTCCTAAAACAGAGTCTCAAATATAATCCGTTGTTTGAAAAAGAAATAACGCATACAGACCATTCTTGTGTTAATATTTAATTTTACGACATTAGTAATGCGATTAATATATGTTATGATATATCAAGGTTCTGCAATGTAAATAGAGATAAAATTCATTCTAATTTTCCTCAGTTTTGTGCTCACAAAATATAATGCCGTGTTTTAATCAGTCTGTTTAACATGTTGTTGTTGGGTTGTTGTTGTTTTGTGTGGGTTTTTTTGGTGGGGCGTATTTTATGTAAATTTTGTTACACCTTATTATGATTAATTACTTGTTAAATAGAAGATAAGTACGTTCGTGCTTTCGTTTCAAACAGGTGTCAATGGCCGGGGAATGAGTCCAGGGTTCTAGCAGCCTGTTAGGAGAACTGATCAGCTGCATGCTGGACTCAGTATGAAACATAGGGGCGGATCCGTGACAAAAAGGGCACCATAACATTATTGAAAAATTATATACGGTTCACAGGGACCGTAATATAATAATGCTACAACAGGACACTGCCAGATGTATTCTAATCCATACATTTACTGAAAATGCCAATATTTTAAAAAAGAATGCTAAAAATTCTAAATAAAAGGGGCACTTCTCAAATTTGCGAGGGTCCGAACACCTTGGACCCCCCTCTAGGTCCGCCCAAGTACATCAACAACGTCATAAATTCTGTGTTTGTTTATATATAACCAATGGTTTAATATATATATATATATATATATATATATATATATATAAATATACAACGTTTTCACAATGCCTTTCACATCAAGGATATTTTATATAATTTTTGCTTTCTTGTTATTAAAGTTAGCGAATAAAGCATGTGTATAACAAGTTTTATTACTTTTAGTTTATTTTCTCTAATTTTTCTTCTTCTTCTTTTTCATTTTCCTTTCTTTTTGTCTGTCTGTCTTCCTTTATTTTTTTATTTATTATTTAATGTATTTATTTTGTGGAGATGGGCTTATTCGGGGATTTGAAATCAATTCTTTAACCACGTGCTAAATCAAGATTTATTAATTTTTTATTAATTTATTTATTTTGTTTTATTTTATTCATGTATGTATCTTTTTAATTATTATTATTAAAATTATTATCTTTATTATTTTTATTTACTACAACGACGACGACGACGACGATTATTATTATTATTATAATGTTTAAATTGTTTTCAATAAAATGAGTCTTTCCCTGGTTAATTAGGAAAGGAAAAGACAAAGAAACCAGATAGACAAGCACTAAAAAGAAATGAATCTAAAACTACAAGCGATGAACACAGAGATGCGTGCTAAACATCAATGGGAACTGTTAAAACTTGCACAGCAATACTTAACGTTAGCTCACTGAACTTCGCATGTGTGCCTCAATTATTTGTCTCCCATTCCGCTATTTGTTGAATGTGTCAAGCCAAGTGCTACTTTTGTTGCAGTTATCTTCTAATGTTCTCGTCGACCACTCACGTCTCAAATGGTGAGGTCTTCACCCAATTACTTTCCTAACTTATATTTTGCTTTGTCACCACCTAAACAAACAATAATTTCTTTGTTTCTTTTTTCTATTGTTTTCTTTTTTTTTATTTATTTATTTATTTATTTATTTATTTATTTATTTATTTATTTATTTATATTTATTTATTTATTTATATTTATTTATTTATTTTTTAAAACATTTTTGGGACGAGGTTTTTTGTGTTCTAAATTTACTATTACTACTACTACTACTACTACTACTACTACTACTACTACTACTACTACTACTACTACTACTATTATTATTATTATTATTATTATTATTATTATTATTATTATTATTATTTATAACTGGCAGTATTCGAAACAAAACCGTTTAATGTTTAGAGAAAGGCACTTCGGTGTTTAAAGAAATTATAATTTTTTTATCAGAGATATGTTAACATTGTTTTAAAGAAACTAGAAGTACTGGGCAATGATTACTGCTGTTGGAAAAATTATAACTGTATTTTGAAAAAAAATTATTATTTTGTAATTAGAGAAATTATTAATTTTGTATTTGGAGAAATTATAATTTTGCTTTCAGAAGTATATGGAAATGATAAGTGTTTTTAGAGAACTAATATTTCTGAATTTAGAGAAATGATAACTTTGTATTTAGAGAAATGCTAACTTTGTATTTAGAGAGACGATAACTTTGTATTTAGAGAGAAGATCTCTTTGTATTTAGAGAAAAGGATAATTTTTTATTTAGAGCAATCATAACTTTGTAATTAGAGAAATGATAATTTGGTATTTAGAGACATTATAACTTTGTATTTAGAGAGATGATAACTTTGTATATAGAGAAATTCGAAGTTTATATTTAGAGAGATGTTAACTTTGCATTTAAAGAAATTCTAACTTTGTATTTACAGAAATTCTAACTTTGTATTTACAGAAATTCTAATTTTGTATTTAGAGAAATGATAACTTTGTATTTACAGAAATTCTAACTTTGTATTTAGAGAAATGATGATTTCGTATTCAGAGAGATGATGAAGTGTTTCTGTGATGGCAGACCAGCACTCGGGAGAATTGATCTGACCAAAGTCAGTTTATCTATAAATGCGTCCGAGCTCATCTCTTTCCGGTAATTAACATAGCACAGCTGTTTGACCAAAAGAAGGAAGTCGCAGTCGTTGTAGTTGACTGGACATCGTCCATCTTGTAGTAGCAGTTGTTAATTAACGTCAGCTGAGAGGGATATCTTTTCATCTCTGTAAAGGAATACTTCGTTGACAACGCTTGAGTACTCAGGGACATCACAGATACAGTTGCAAAAATGAGTTATCAGTTGTTTGTTTTCGTTTTATTAGCAGATAAATAGTCGGACCCCAAAACAGCTGTAAGATGGAAGCATATGCAATACATTTAAGCCATCATTTTTTTGTTCCACATATACACTTAATGGAAATATTTGTATTATAATGTTCTTGTAGTTGGTTGGTTGTTGTTTAATATTGTTTTTTTTGATTTTATATATTATTTTATTTTAAGTCTAATATTTCTACCAGTATTATATTTCTACTGTTATATTTCTACTGTTATATTTCTATTGTTAAATTTCCAGTATTATATTTCTAATATTATATTTCCAGTATTATATTTCTAATGTTATATTTCTGTTGTTATATTTCCAGTATTATATTTCTAATGTAATATTTTTATTTTTTCATATTTTGCTGCTTTGTTTTAGAACCGTCAGTTAATTTTACAAGTTGGAGAAGAACTCAGTTTGAAGCAATTAATTCCTTCTCGGTATTATAGTATTTTCTACATTTATTCTCTGGTGAAAAATCACCAGGTGTGAGGGGACCTTAAGAAAGTCAGTGTGTTAAAAAGAAAAACAAGCCTCTCCTGACATATTAATCGATCGTGTTGCCATTTACCAAGATAGGAAGATAAAACGTAATTTTCACGTTAGACAGAGTGTGTCGTGTCATAAATATTTGATTCTTAGAAAATTAACCTCGGCGCAAACTAGAATGAAAATGTTTAGTAAAAACATTCGGAATATTAAAGACTAAAAGAAAAAGTTTAGTAACAAGAAAATTGTGAATACTAAAAACCAAAAGAAAAATTTTACCAAAATACGTTTTGAACATTAAAAACTGAACATATTTCATTCTTATTTTTCTTCTTTTTCTTTGTGGTCACAGTTTTCGGTTAGTTTCACTTTGTATCTCTGTCGATCTAAGTCTCTATATGACTCGCCGCTGTTCCATTAAAATGATTTATTGTAAGAAATTCGTTACAGAGAAGTAGAGGAAAGCAAAAGTGACATACAGACGCACATATATTTATATATGCTCATTCCATTTTATATAAACATACAAAAACATATACACGTTTAGATATATAACTATATATCACACATCACGTACATGAACATTCAGATACATAAACAAGCCCACAGACGCACACAGACGCACACACACATACACTCATATATGCACACATACATACATACACGTAGAGAAAAACATACTGATACACATGCAGCGTGCCAGATTATAAATATTGGATCCGTAGTGGCTAATGTGTATCTGTTTAATACATTGTGTATAATACATGTTTCATAACTGTTTAATACATGTTTAATATCTGTTTAATGTCTGTTTAATATCTGTATAACATATGTTTAACATAATTATGTTTAATATATGTTTAATTTCTGTTTAATATCTGTATAATACAGATTTAATTTCTGTATAATATCTGTTTAATACATGTTTAATGTCTGTTTAATATCTGTATTAAATCTATTTAACATAATTATGTTTAATACATGTTTAATACATATTTGATATCTGTTTAATATCTGTTTAATATAAGAAATATCTGTTTTTAATATCTGTTTAATACACATTTAGTTTCTGTTTAATATCTCTTTAACATAAGATTAATATATTTATAATATCGGTTTAACATCTATTTAATACACGTTAAATACGTACTTAATACATGTTTAATACATGTTTAATTCCTTTTTAATATTTGATATAAGTTTAATAGATATTTCATAGTTGTTTGTTCTACACTAACACATTAAATCTGGGGGTTTTGTTTTACAGTTTTCAAAACTAGGTCAGTTGACAAAGCAAAGAAGAGACGATAAGGAAATGTGTTCAGTTAATGTTATAACGTTGTGTTTGTTGTAAAAAAAATCCTTGGGGAAGGATGTGAAATAAAATGACTGTATTTGTAGCACCGTGGTGAAAGAAAATACACATTACAATACGGCTAGCTAATATTTATCGTCTCCCTATAGACTACGTTTTACATTTAATTTCGCCTCCGAATTGTCTACCAAAAAAGTAGTTTTACTACTGTGAAACATTTTCATTTCTAGTGAAATTTGAGATGTAACTAAACTTTCATCAAGAATCATTTATTAGCTTTATATGTTGTGTAGATGTAAATTCTTGTGAGTTTAAACTTTAAACTTTCATCAACAATCATTTATTAGCTTTATATGTTGTGTAGATGTAAATTCTTGTGAGTTTAAACTTTAAACTTTCATCAACAATCATTTATTAGCTTTATATGTTGTGTAGATGTAAATTCTTGTGAGTTTAAACTTTAAACTTTCATCAACAATCATTTATTAGCTTTATATGTTGTGTAGATGTAAATTCTTGTGAGTTTATCGTGTAAGGTGCACGAGCGCTGAATCAAGAACTCAGTAAACTACACGACTGGCTTGTTACAAATTTGAGAATATTTACCTTTTTAAAAATGTCATGATTTTATATACATATATCTTTTTTTACTTTACAAAAGATATTGTTTTGAAGAGGAAATAAATTCTGGAAGTGGATATTTCATACAAAAATACCATAAATAAACTGAGACAAAAATAATGTATTATAAGAAGCAGTTAAATCATGTTTCAGTTCATTTACTTTC
The DNA here is from genome assembly GCA_012295275.1 of Chrysomallon squamiferum. Lineage (NCBI taxonomy): Eukaryota > Metazoa > Mollusca > Gastropoda > Neomphalida > Peltospiridae > Chrysomallon > Chrysomallon squamiferum. Next base: position 27,700,593 of record CM022679.1, read on the forward strand.
TGAAATGTTACATGAGAGATTTATGATCTAAATATGAGAATACTGTCAGACAGGATAACGTGAAGCAGTCTGTTAGCTGTATTTTCAAATTTTAAAACTTGGTGAATTGTATTATAATAACATGTTTATTTATTTATTTATTTATTTACTTATTATTATTATTATGATTATTATTATTATTATTCAAAATCTTTCTACAGTTCAAGATTTAGAAGTCTATTGTAAACTTCAACATAAAGTTTTTCCAACAGACATTTATCCTAATAATTAAACATTATATAATATATATATAGAAAAACACAAGTGTTGCCAGACATTCTCTAGACACAGAAAAAAAAAATGTTCCCAGTCATTCTACATAGAGAAAAATAAGTGTTCCCAGTCATTCTACACATAGAGAAAAATAAGTGTTCCCAGTCGTTCTCCACATAGAACAAAACAAAAACAAGTGTTCCCAGTCATTCTCCACATAGAAAAAAAAGGTGTTCCCAGTCGTTCTCCACATAAAAAAAGTGTTCCCAGTCATTCTCCACATACAAAATCAAAGTGTTCCCAGTCGTTCTCCACATAAAAAAAAGTGTTCGCAGTCATTCTCCACATAGAAAAAAAACAAGTGTTCCCAGTCATTCTCTACATAGAAAAAAAAAGTGTTCCCAGTCATTCTCTACATAGAAAAAACAAGTGTTCCCAGTCATTCTCTACATAGAAAAAACAAGTGTTCCCAGTCATTCTCCACATAGAAAAAAAACAAGTGTTCCCAGTCATTCTCTACATAGAAAAAAAAAGTGTTCCCAGTCATTCTCTACATAGAAAAAACAAGTGTTCCCAGTCATTCTCTACATAGAAAAAACAAGTGTTCCCAGTCATTCTCTACATAGAAAAAACAAGTGTTCCCAGTCATTCTCCACATAGAAAAAAAGAAAAGTGTTTCCAGTTATCCTCGCTGTCTGCCCGGTTTCCCGTAAAACATATTTTTACATAGCACCGGATTTCCGAAATTTAAAAGTTTCAGCTTTCCGAAATCACTGTCCTTACTTTTCGACAAGCACGATCAGCTCACTTTAATGAGGTTAGTCTAGTTGTATTGTGTTAGCGCATGTTTTGGTATTGAATCAGAGCATTTTGTTTATCTTAGATTTTGATCATATTTTCTCAGCGCATGTTTTGGTATTGAATCAGAGCATTTTGTTTATGTTAGATTTTTATCATATTTTCTCAGCGCATGTTTTGGTATTGAATCAGAGCATTTTGTTTATCTTAGATTCTCCGCATACAGTGTGAACTGTGAGTGGCATAAACTGACTGCGTATTCTTACGTCATTCGTGCTGTTTTGATCTTCAACATTGCAGTGTTAAACGTATTAAATATGATATTAAAGACAGATCAAACATATTAAATATGTATTAAACAGATATTAAACAGATATTAAACATGTATTAAACAGATATTAAACAGATATTAAACATGTATTAAACAGATTTAAATAGATATTAAACCTGTATTAAACAGATATTAAACGTGTGTTAAACACATATTAAACATAAATTAAACTTGAATTATACCTATATTAAATAGATATTAAACATGCAATAAACAGATATGAAACCTGAGTTAAACAGATATTAAACACATATATTAAATAGATATTAAACTTGTATTAAACATACACTAAACTTCAATTAAACTTGTGTTAAAGAGATATTTGACATATATAGCTGGAAAACAATAAAAATTTTGAATTGTTGGTTGACAACAAATATAGCTGTCTTCCTCATTTCCTAGTAGCTTTCTTGTAACCACAGCTATCACTGATACTGGTACTACAGTAACTATTTGTACTAATCAGCCTACCACGACAACAACACTACTACTTCTACTACTATTACCACTACTACTACTACTACTACTAATAATAATAATAATAACAGTAATAATAAATACTGTGAATACTCTTACTACTACAGCTGCTAACGTTCCTGTTATACAGCTAACGTAAATGATATGATTACTTCTATTACTATTATCGCGCTGCCACAACCACAACTACTACTAACACTGTTGCTACTAACATCACTCTTAGTACTATTACTAACAGCGTTAGTGCTAATACTAGAAATAATATTAATTGCAAAAATACTTCTATTTCTAGAACTAGTGACACCACGACTACTTTCACTACTGCTGATTAACACTATACTTATTGTGTACGTTTTTAGTTCTTGTGTGTAAGTGCGTGTGCGCGTGTGTGTGAGTGAGTGCGCGCGCCTAAAACAGGATTACAGTTAGTAAGTTTTCACACACAGAGGATAATGAAAAATATTCAGTCATTCTTCTTCAAACCCACACACATTTGTTCCTCGTGGCAGTTTGAAGAAAACGCCGCTAAATATTTAATTTCACTTTCAGCCAATCGCAGCCTGAGGCTACGTCTGGAAGCGTCCAGTATTTATATTAATAGCATCGACGATTGTTCCTAATTGAAATCAACAAATTTACTGCGACAAACTAGAGTTAAGTTCATTTGCAATACACACTACGTGACAGTTTTTCAAAACAGTGTAATTTGTGATAGAATTATTTTATTAACAGTCTGTCTACTTCAAAACGATGTTAAAATATCATTGGTTTTATGCCTCTAGTAAATCAGTTATTTTTACTTGATGAAATATAATTTGAATCATGTTAGTTTGTACTTTTATAGACGTATGTATGGAGGCATGTGTGCGTTTGCCAGTGTGCATGTTTTTGTGTAAACATTTGAATGTTATATATGTTTGTATGTATATACATAAGTATGTACGTATTTATATTAATGTTTTCGTCTGTATGTGTTTCAGTGAGTGTTTGTCTGTCTGTGTGTTTTAACTAAATAATGTTGTATATGAATAAAGTTAATAGAGTTGATCCTGAAACCTATTACACTGTAATCAAACATCACTCTAAGCGAAAAGTCATCTAAAATCTGTGACGAGAATCAACATTTTAACAAGTCTCTACAGCACCATTCATCGCAACGAAGAGGACCCGCGGCGAAACGTGGACGTCAGTCATTCTGACCCTGACTAGAGTTTCAACATTCCTCTTTAATGCCTGGTTACATTGTTTTATGTTGGGTTACATTTTTTATGTTTCGTTACATAGTTTTATGTTTGATTACATTTGGTCACATTTTTGTATACTTGGTTACATTGTTTTAAGCTTGGTTACATTGTTTACATTGCTTTATGCTTGGTTACATTGTTTTTATTTGGTTAGGCTGTTTTATATTTGGTTACATTGTTTTATGCTATGTTACATTGTTTTGTTTGGTTACATTGTTTTAGGCTGGTTACATTGTTTTATATTTGGTGACATTGTTTTATATTTGGTTGCATTGTTTTATATTTGGTTACATTGTTTTATATTTTGGTTACATTGTTTTATGCTTGTTTACATTGTTTTATGCTTGGTTACATTGTTCTATATTTGGTTACATTGTTTTATGCTTGGTTACATTCTTTCATATTTGGTTACACTGTTTTATATCAGGTTACATTTTTTATGTTATGTTGCATTGCTTTATTTCTGTCCATGACATTCTCCGCATTGCTTATTACATTTTACAGTGCAACATCAACACGCTGTTAATATTCAATAAAATAATATAAATGTATAAAAAGAACAAAACATTGCGACCACCCTAGTACTGTGCATTACAATTATAGAACGTCTTCTCTGAGTATTAGATTGTCCACGTCACATCAGAAGTTAATAGGTTTCAGCAGACAAAACACTTCACGACGGCTGTCCATGTTATTGTTGATTGATAAAATTCTACAGCAAACTATCACATTAATTATAATTGTACTGTAATTCTGAAACTAACAGTAGATTCAGTAGCTGCTTCGGCAAACAAGCCTAAAGATGCAAACGTAATTAGAACAAAAAAAATAAAATACTTCAGTCTCACATGCATGTACAAATCTCGTTTTGTTTAATTTAATGTGTAATACATAACGTAAAAAATTGGTTACTGTCAAATGAATGAAGAATATTTCTGTGGTTAAAAACATATGTTTTAACGCGTGCTTTCAGATATTTTGATAAATCATATTGTAAATGAAAATAAAACAAATTTCCATGACTGAAAAATATAAGAACCAAAAACAACAATATCATGTAAAGATTAAAAACTTAATATTCTCTATTAAATACTCTCGTTCATATCTGTAACTTGCCATATTCAATGTTCACTACTATAAATACCCTCGTTCGTGTCTGAAAATCGTCATGTTCAGTCTTGACTACTAAATACCTTTGTTCATATCTGAAAATCGTCAATTTCAGCGTTCACTGTGAAATACTCTCGTTCCTATTTTAACGCGTCAATTATTCTCGTTCTTATCTGTAACTCGTAATACTTCATATCTAATATTAACTATGATAAAATTTCGTTCATATCGATAAATCATCATACTGAATATTAACTATTAAGAAAAATTATTTCGTGACCAGCTGCTGTGAAAAGACAGTTGATTTTTTTTTTTTTTCTGTTGTGCTCTTGATGACTTTTCAGTGAATCTTTGTTATGAGCCGACTGGAAACTTATCGATCTGAAGGAGATGATATCAGACATTTTAAACGCTAGAAGTTGTAAAAGGTTTCCAGGCAAGTATGTATCTCAGACTGTTCTTTTTCTTGACGTTTTCTCACAGTAAATCAACATACGAATTGTAGCATTGTAATTAAACAAATACGTTCCTCTGTGATGTAAATATGGTTTCAATGTTTTCAGTGTATAAGTTGTATTAATCAGTGAAACCAGTTGTATAATGCCTGAAATATTCACGTAATGCCAGTTACTACAGATACCAGACCATTTATCCGGCAAGCTTGAAACCAAGGTTGTCCGGATGTCGCGAAAGTCTAAACCTTTACTGGAAATATTGATCTATGTATGTATGTATGAATGAGTTTATGTATATGTGTGTATATATATATATATATATATATATATATATATATAAAGTTTAAAAAATAAAATTGTATTTAACAGACACAAATTAATACTCTTCTAAAGAACAGTCTGATCGATTTTTATTAATTCACTTAAAATTCCTCTACAGAAAACACTTATCACTGGTATATGTGTTTTGTTTTGGTCTTTTAGATATGATAAATGAAAACGAGGGTAAATTGACTCTAATAATACACAGCAACAGTTTCACTTGAACTGGTGCCATTGAAAATAAAAGCGCGCCTAATTCAAAAGTAGCCAGTTTAAACACAGCCGGATAAATAGTTCAGTACATGTACCAGTCATTTCACGTCGTGACTCCATCATTTAGAATAGATTTAGTTAAAAGTCAACAAGTCTGGAACGTTTTATGGTTAGTGCCAATGTTTCCTACTACGAGGGAAAAATGTAAAAGTATATAATGTAGATTTAACAAATAACGTGTTCAGAACACGCTAATCAAACCCCAAGTGAAACTATTTAAACAGAAAAACACATGCACCTATAACAAAACAATTTTATTATTTTCAATATGTATTTGTTTTGGGGTTTTTATTTTTAACTTTCAAAACTTTGTTGTTCTTCACAGAGAACTAAGATCTTAGTTCTCTGTTCAATAAAATAAATAAAACATTTTATTATCCAATTATATATATATATATATATATATATATATATATATATATATATATATATATATATATATATATATATACACATATATATATATACAAGAGTGTGTGCGTGTGTCAGTGTGTTAGTGTGTGTATGTGTGTTCATTATTCCTGTGTTGATGAACAACACAACTGTGTCACATCACCATGTGATATTGTTCTTGGAACACAAGTGTCTTCTACGTCAGATGGCTCAGTTTGTGTAGGTGTGGACAACGAGCGCGTGTTCTGTGGTATCGCTAGGTGAGGCAGTGGCACGTCAGCGAGTGGGTTTGTAAAGAGAATATTCATGCAGATGACAAGTGGAAACCTGAACTCGAAGCCGAGAGTGACTAAAATAACGGGCTGGAAGAAAACAAAACGAAGTGGTGTGTTAAATATCTTCATTGCTACTTAGAAGTTAATTCAGCGCATGTCTCACTGCTAAAACTGATCCAACCACATCCAAATAACTTTATATTACAAACAAATGTGATACACAAATAATTTTACATCACATAAAAATGTGATACACAAATACGTTTAAATCACAAACAAATGTGATAAACACAATTTTACATCACTAACAAATGAGATAAATACGTAAACAACTTCACAACACAATTTTATATACCAAGCAAATGTTTTGACTTCAGAGCTTTATTTTTTCACTTGAATCTGTTCACATACACACACAAAACCCAAACCCACAATTTGTTATCTGTTACTATATACACCACTGTAACAGCCAGTTTAACTATGCAACATCGAGCCTTGATTTGAACATTTCACTGTTTGACAAGATCATAAATTTTAACACTTAATCAGCAGTAACCATCTAGACATACATTTCAACACTTAATGAGCAGTAACCACCTAAACAAACATTTCAACAGTTAATCTACGGTAACCATCTAGACATACATTTCAATAGTTTATTCAAATGCAGCCATCTGGTCATATATTTTTATCTCGGATTGAATTTTAGTTGAAGTTTAGGTAATAAAAGTCTGGACATTATCAACAAGAAAATAAAAAATTATTTTACCTCATCTATTTTCAGTGAGAGAAATTTGAAATCTGTGGATGTTAAATTCTGAGCATGTCCGCCTGGAGACAGAGAAGCAGCTGTCAATCTGTCGACAAATAATTGATGAAATTGTAACACAGCAAATACCATAAATATAACACAGCAAATACCATAATTATAATACAGCAAATACCATAATTATATACAGCAAATACCATAATTATAATACAACAAATACCATAATTATAATACAACAAATACCATAATTATAATGCAGCAAATACCATAATTATAATACAGCAAAAACCATAATTATAATACAGCAAAAACCATAATTATAACACTAGCAAATACCATAATTATAATACAGCAATTACCAGAATTATAATACAACAGATATCACAATTATAATTAAAATACCAAAATTATAATGCAGCAAATACATAATTATAATGCAGCAAATACCATAATTATAATAGCAAATACCAAAATAGCAATTATAATACAGCAAGTAACATAATTATAATATAATGAATAAAAAAAATTATATTACAATTGGTACCAAAATTATACTATAACAATTACCAAAATTATATTAAAACAAATACCAAAATTAGAATACATGTATAACAAGTATGAAAATTATAATATAGCAAATATCTGACTGACAAATAAAGATACATTACATTTATTTCATTAGTTATTTTCATCTTAAGTCTAATTATCAAAATTAGGAAAAGAAAAAAGAGAAGATAAAAAGAAAATGACCAACCTGACACAGACATTACGAGTGGTTTTCTTTGTAACAGAACCAGAAAAATGTTCACATGTTATACTTCGTCTGACAGAGAGCAACCTGCAACAGATTTCTTACATTTTTATCACAAACACAAACACACCAGGCACATCCACCCCCCCCCACACACACACACCAACACACTCTGACATACACACACTCACACTCTCTGACAAACACACACACACTCACACTCTCTGACACATTCACTCACACACTCACATTCTCTGATACACACATTGACTCTCTTACAAACACTCACATTCTGACACTCACTCACACTCTGACACACACACACACACTCACTCACTCTGAAAAACACACGCTCACACTCTCTCACACACTCACTCACTCAAACACACATACAGACACTTTGACAGAAATATGCAATGAAACAGTTCCTTCATCTGCAGTGTTTGAATGATTTCTCACACAAACAACAAACTCCTAAATCAACCAACCTGTTTTGAAATGTAATGATCAAGTCAACACCATAACTGTAGCCCACCCATCTCCAGCAAAACTGAAACCGAATAAAAAAGCAATATTAAATCAGAATCTAGTACAAGACTGTAACAACAACTCTAGTGAACACAAATAACATATACATAATTATACAGTAACACAAGTATACATAGTTGATATCAGACAAGTAATATAAACACATATTTATATATTTTATTGGACCAATTTTTTTTTTTTTAACTTTCTTAAATGTTAATAACTTAATAATGAAAGAAAAAAAATGTCTTAAAAGAAAATTCAGCTCTGCCTGTAATAAAATATTTGACCCATCACATTGAATCTCATTGAAAGTCACCCAGCCAGCAACTGAGTTTCAGCTAACAACAGTGGAGTGACACAAATATTTTCTATTTTGATATTTTGTCAAAAAAGCATCTACATGTCCCTTATCTGAAAATGTGTCTGGCTTGAACCAGGCAAAATGTGACTTAACACTCAGGTTGGTGTGAAGGGTCACAGGTGTGTACATAAACAAGTCTTACCGTGCTGTTTCTTTGCAAGATTCGTCCACATCGCATAGAATGGGAAAGAAAAACATCTTTGTCTATTTGTTTAGGTCTGAAACAGCAACCAGTATATACTTAGACTCCACAACAACAACAACAACAATAATAATATTAGCAGCAAAATAACAATAATAATAACAATAATCATAACAACAATAGTAATAACAATAACAAATACAGTAATATTAATAATAATAATAATAATAATAACAAAACAACAACATACCCATCATGTCTGTGTTCATACATTAGTACATACCCATCATGTCTGTGTTCATACATTAGTACATACCCATCATGTCTGTGTTCATACATTAGTACATATCCATCATGTCTGTGTTCATACATTAGTACATACCCATCATGTCTGTGTTCATACATTAGTACATACCCATCATGTCTGTGTTCATACATTAGTACATACCCATCATGACTGTGTTCATACATTAGTACATACCCATCATCTATGCCCTGTTCGAGGCGCAGTGCATTCATCCACTGGTACTCGTAAAAAGGTTTCAGAGATTCTGAAAGAAAACAGTACAAAAGTATCTGACAGAAGTTTTATTTATTCTAAAACAATAGTTAATACATCACTACAGACGATTAATGAAAACTGAACAAATTATGTAAACATATTTGGTATTCAGGAAAAAAATGTTGTTTAAAAATATATATTGTTTCTTTTTTAACAAAGAAAAAACATAATAATAATAAAATGGAAAACAAAAAGTTTATAAAGTAAAAATGAAAGTGAAAGGAGATATAAAAAGAGTGAATAAAAATAATTAATTCACCTTTTGGGATAATTCTGTCATTTTCTATGAGTTTGATCGAAGCCATATCAAGAACAATATGTTGCCATCGCAGAGCTTGGAATGTACAAATAAATGGCTTCCCTTCCGGACACTGCAGAAAACATCTGTCATCTGTAAGAGTGGAAAATATTAACTTACTTTTAGTATTGCTGAGTTTTTGTTAAAATGCGTTTAAAAAAGGATACTGAAAGTTACAGCCATTGTTTGAATGGAGATATGACTGTTTATACATAACAATACATAGTGTTTGAATGCTCTCAGTCAGTCTGAAGATCTTTGTGTGCAGAACTAAAAGTAAACAGTCCTAGGCTTATTTGACCTGTTACCAACCAGAACAAGTTAAAATAGAGAAAAACAGAGAAATATTAATATCTACAACAAAACTAGACAGACATTAATATCAAAATTAAAATTAGACACACGTCAATATCAAAATTAAAACTAGACACACATTAATATCAAAATTAAAATTAGACTTACGTTAATATCAAAATTAAAACAAGACACACATTAATATCATAATTAAAACTAGACACACATTAATATCAAAATTAAAACTAGACACACATTAATATCAAAATTAAAACTGGACAGACATTAATATCAAAATTAAAACTAGACACACGTTAATATCAAAATTAAAACTAGACAGACATTAATATCAAAATTAAAAATAGACACACATTAATATCAAAATTAAAACTAGACACACATTAATATCAAAATTAAAACTAGACACACATTAATATCAAAATTAAAACTAGACACACATTAATATCAAAATTAAAACAAGACAGACATTAATATCAAAATTAAAACTAGACACACATTAATATCAAAATTAAAACTAGACACACATTAATATCAAAATTAAAACTAGACACACATTAATATCAAAATTAAAACTAGACACACATTAATATCAAAATTAAAACAAGACAGACATTAATATCAAAATTAAAACTAGACACACATTAATATCAAAATTAAAACTAGACAGACATTAATATCAAAATTAAAAATAGACACACATTAATATCAAAATTAAAAATAGACACACATTAATATCACAATTAAAACCTAGTCAGATAAAAATATCAAAATTAAAACTAGACAGATATTAATATCAAAAAGAAAACTTGTCAGTAACAAAAATAAAATTAAGAATTAACCTCCAACAAATGATTTGAAAAATTGGTCCGATTCATCATTTAAAGTTTCTCTGTCACCATCCCAGGATAAGTTACAACGCAGGAACACCCACTGCAAAGATAAAACAAAAAATTAGCCCACCTGCATGTGTATCACTATACTGCTTGTTACACATTTATTTTTGATTTACCACTGGTTATATTTTTCATGATCAATCACTTGTTACATGGTTGTTCATGATCAATCACTTGTTAAATGTTTGTTCATAATCAGTCACTTGTTAAATGTTTGTTCATGATCAGTCAAGTTACATGAGATTTATGTGAAGATCAATTAAGTCATTGTAACTTATGTGTAGATTTAGTAAGTGAAAACAAACTCTTTTTAGCAAACTGTAGACATCCATCTCAACTTGTAAAACAAACATTTCAGCAGACTGAATCAACCTCTCCATCAGATCCTCACTGAAAATATAAATAAATAAACAAACAAACAAACAAACAAATAAACAAAAATAAACAAACAAATAAATCATGATAAAGAATGGATTGGTTATGAAAATTAAATGTTTGGGTTTCGGTCAAATAATTTCAATGTTTTCTATTTCTGGTAAAAAGTTCTACAGACAGGAAGACAGAGAATAAACTGTACCTGATTTCTTTCAGTAGACTGGGATCTCGCTGATACATGACATTGTGTAACAACCAGTCCATGCACAACTGTTCAACTTCTGGGAGGACATACATCTGTGATGCTGTATAGTACGTACACACTGACTTGACACTGACAACAGAAATATGTCATAATATACACCACTAACAACTGTAATGTCATAATGTACACTAACAACAGAAACATGTTACAGTGTACACACTAACAACAGAAACATGTTACAGTGTACGCACTGACAATACATTTATTTACATAAACGAGAACTGTCTTCATAAAGCTCACCTTAAAGAGTCTTTTATTATACTGACACACTCTGGTATCAAAGGGTCCTGTAAATAAATTATTAAAAAGTTATTTCTGTTTGCATGTGTCTGTATGCTTGAATACTATGTGTATGTTTGTGTATGACTGTATGTATTTAATAACTTAAAATTACTTCGAAGTAGAGAGCAAAATTATTTTATATAACTGTTATTTATTTTAGTAAATGACTTCTAATGACAGTTATTATATACAAGTTATTTGAGTAAATATTCAAGTAAACTGCTATTATAAACAAGTTATTTGAGTAAAATATTCAAGTAAACAGCTATTATATACAAGTTATTTGAGTAAAATATTCAAGTAAACAGCTATTATAAACAAGTAAACAGCTATTGTAAACAAGTAAACAGCTATTCTAAACAAGTAAACAGCTATTATAAACAATTAAACAGCTATTGTAAACAAGTAAACAGCTATTGTAAACAAGTAAACAGCTATTATAAACAAGTAAACAGCTATTAAAAACAAGTAAACAGCTATTATAAACAATTAAACAGCTATTATAAACAAGTAAACAGCTATTATAAACAAGTAAACAGCTATTAAAAACAAGTAAACAGCTATTATAAACAATTAAACAGCTATTATAAACAAGTAAATAGCTATTAAAAACAAGTAAACAACTACGTACAACAAGGAAGAGACAGGCAGCTGACAAGACACTGATAACATCCACTGGCTTCATGATGACATAGTCCTTGTACAAGGAGCCAAACACTATATTTAATCCTGAAAAACGCTCAGCACATTTAACACACATGTTTTGTAATAAAATGCTGTTTATATAAAAACAGATTACAGTAAAACAGTTTGTCAATCACACGACAAGATGACAAACTACTATAAGTGCATGTAACTGGTATATATGTCAATACTGAGACATATAACTGATATTATTATAACTACAGTATTCAAACTGATTTGTTAATATGTAACTGGTATATATGTCAAAACTGAGGCATATAACTGATATTATTATAACTACAGTATTCAAACTGATTTGTTAACATGTAACTGGTATATATGTCAAAACTGATACATATAACTGATATTATTATAACTACAGTATTCAAACTGATTTGTTAACATGTAACTGGTATATATGTCAAAACTGATACATATAACTGATATGTATACTTGTCAATACTAAGATATATAACTTACATACAAATGTCAGTACTCAGATATTCAACTTATAAACATGTCAATACTCAGATATATAACTGATATCTACACATCAACACTCAAATATGTATCAATATTCAGATATATAACTTGTTAATACTCAGATATATAATATATACATGTCAACACTCAGATATAACATCCTGCATTTCTCTTTAATACATAACACACAATTATATTAAATAACAAGTATTAACATTATGAATATATTTAATAATAATATTATATTCATTCATTCATATAAATAATGTATATGAATGACTTTAGTGGAGGTCTAGATATTTTCAAAGTTATTATTGTAGATAAGAGACAAAAGTAAAAATTGTTTTACAATAAATATTTTGCGAAAAAAATTGAGTGATTACCTTTTTCATCGATGTTGTTGTCTGTTATGTCAATATGAATTGTTTTTTGACTTGATTCATTCCAAGGTCCACTGAACATACTGGAAAAGTATCTGGACTGAAAAAAAAAAAAAAATGTATATATATATATATATTTATTTACATAAAAGAACCTATGATAAGGTGTAATTAAACAAATAAATATTTAGGACAATATTTTCTTTGTCAATTATTTACCTGACACAGGTAATGTTTGTGAAGATGCCATTCTCGCCCCAATGCTTTAATTGTCACATCACTTTTCTGACCTTTCAAGTAGAGAGTTTCGTAGATGTACTTGGATGTTGACTTAAAATGCTTACTACAAAAATATAAAATATTTCATTATTTGTTAGGTTATCCAGGAAGGGGTATATAATTAAATGAATTAATTGTATAGATAGTATCATAGTTTACTTCTTTGTTTCATACATGCTGAAAGTTACTATAAACAGTACTTTAACTAAGGGTGTAACTGTAAGGGGTTACAAATGCCTGAGTAAGGGGAGAAATAAAAATACAATAAATAAGTTCTTGTTTTTTGGCATTACATGAATGCTTTAACATAAAAAGTTACATGTGAAAGAGTATTTTCCATTAAACCGTTATACTCAGAATTCTGGACAACGATTACTCATTTAGTTACTGCCAGTTACTGGTATCCACAAATTTAAATATTATATTTATAATAAATAGGATTTTTTGATAATATATTTCTGGTTACCGTTTTGGGGTCTGCAAATCAACTGTACTATTGTCACTGTCATTCGGCTCTTCTGGTTCCCATTTTCGTTTCTGGCTTCTACCCCAATTATAATTATTGTATACATTTTTGGAAATTCGTTCCAACGAATTTCCCATTGTTGGAAAGTCGGGAAAACAGAGTAGTTTCCCTTTGCAAATCTCGTAGCTGTGTCATCTCTAAAAGATAAAAAGTATTATAATTTTTAAAATGTTTTTTTCTGCTTATCTTTTTAATTGTTTTATTGTTTAATAAACTTATTAGTGGGGGGGGGATGAAAACACACTTTTTTTTTTCTTTAAATTATTGCCTGGATGGAATGAGAAATTTAGGGATCAATAAATTACGATCAATTCTTCGGCAGTTCGAAATCGGGGTGCAAGATATCAAACATCATTCCCACAGTTCCTGTGTACCAAGCCGTTGTCATCCGTTTAATAGGAAACAAAATGAACACGAAAAAAAATACTAAAGTTCGATTTAGATCATATTTTCTCTGCCTCTTTATACACCATGATATACAATAACAGTATAACCTTATAAAAATATCGTAATTACTAATTATAATGCAGAGAATTGGCCCAAATGTCTTTCTCCCTTACCTGTATTCTCTCCTCTCTTGAACTCTCTTTCACCGCAGTCACACAGATAACATCTCACACTCCTGACGAACACTGGCAGACCATTACTGTCTTGGGTTCCTCAAGAAAGCATCAGCGACAGTGTGTACCATATTTTAATATCCCACGTGTCGGATGAGAAAAAAACCTCAGACGTTAATGGTGTTTATGTCTCTTTAGATTGTGCTTTTAGTTCAGTCCCTCATATATATATACTTGTAATATCCACTATGCAGCAGAATGTACGTGCTTTGAACAATATTTTAAAAGACAAGTGGCAGAGTTAAGAATTACTATTTGTATATGTGTAATACAAACTAATATAATACTGTACTTTGTTAAGAAAAACCAAATGGCTGAGTGATGGTATATATTAATATTAATAAACAATATTTTCAAAAGTACTTTTAATTTTTTTAAAGCAACAATACAGAACAAATAAATAACTTGCACTTTGTGCACACACACACACACACACACACACACACACACACACATTTAAATATAAATGTTTCAAGTTAAATAATCTGTAAACACAATTTACCTTTTAACATTAATTTATAATATGAAAATTAAAACTTTTAAAATTATTTTTACATTTATTTTTCCAACTTTTTTTAGTTTTCTGTGGTCTTTTTAATCTTACTAGAATGTGAAAAAGAGCTGTGATTTAAAAATATGTATTTCCAGATGTTTGTTCTCTCTTAATATTTCTATGAAGGATGACCTGTGAGCTACCACTGAGCTACATGTATGAGAACATAGACGCAAAAATATCAAAAATAAAAACATGGACACGTTTATATATTTAAAAAGTAATTTATTTATTTTCACAAGCGTTTTTGCATAAATGTAAATTTTCTACTTGTGTGCAAAATTTAATGTCTATCCTTGCAGTTAATTATAGGGCATCTTTCAGTCAGTGTGTTTGTTTTAAGTTACTGACAGAAAACTGCACTGGTCAGAACTCCACTAGAACAAAACAAGTAATACTAAGTTGAGGGGCAAACATGGTAAGTAAGAGTAGCTATACTAGTTTTAAAACACTGAAGTAAAACACAATCTACAGTTTACTGTTTTTATGTTATTGAGCTTGTTAAATCCATTAGTGACAATGCTGGTTGTAAATAGCTTTCAAATCAGACTGGATAGTATATCTACATGTACTCTACAGTAGAAACAATAATGACAGAATAACAGACAAAATAACATTATAACAATTTTATTGTGATGTTTCAACAAAAATATTTTTATCACATCTTACTCATTCAAAATATTTTTGTCAATCAGCAAGTGACAATTTATAATTTAGCAACTTTTATTGCAATCATTAACTAATATTAAACAATACTTTTAACCCTGAAATAGAAAAGTAATATATAATTGTGTGAAAATATTTTAAAATAATCACTGATGAAATCTCAAAACATAGCATTGAATTTATTTTACAGATGTACATACAAGCATAGTGATAATATACCAGTACATATAAACAACTTTGTTTTCATGTACAGCTGCACGCACACATGCACACACTGTAGTAAGCATTTTATATTTACAATCTTTTTCTTTCTTTGTTGATTTCTTTCCAACTCATTACCTTCATTTTAAAAAATTAAAATTTTAAGAAAATAAAATTAAATAAAATGTAGTGAAGGAACTTTGCAGACTTCACTATCAGTTATACAAGATACATTTATAAGAATTTTTTGTAGAATGTGAAAAGATGTAACATATGCCAGTTAACGTAATCCTACTTAGAGCATCAGAACTTTGAGTTATAATTTAAAATATCTGTGACCCATTTAAATCACAATTTGATAAAAATCCAGACAAAGAATTATTCAAATTTCATTTCATTTTAAAAAATAATTTTATAATAATAATGATAAATAAAAGTTTGGTAACAAATTCAGCATGAAATTTTGTTCCAGATATTTATCATAAATGTTTTAGATATGTGTATAATTGTAAAACGAAACAAATTCTCATGCTGATGTACATTTCTTGTATCGCCCTGAAATAAAACATACAAATGAAATCTGTTATAAAATACAAAAATAAATATGAAATCTGTTATAAAATAAAAAAAACAAAAATGAAATCTGTTATAAAATAAAGAAACAAAAATGAAATTTGTTATAAAATAAAAAAATAAAACCTCTGATAAAACAGTGAAAGTCAAAATCCCAGCATTAACTTAAAGCAACAAAAAATGAATATTTTAACCTGTTGTATTAATTGGAATGATTTAATGATGTTAATTATTTAAATAATAACAAGTAGTTTGCTCTCATATTGTCTTATTCACTGTGAAAAGTCAACTGAGTGTAGACAAACACAAGTGTAATCTACACTGTGTGAAAAGTCGGCAGAATAGACAAACTCAAGTGTAATTTACATTTACTGAAAATCAAATGACGAGACATGTACAAGTGTAATCTACATTCAATTGATTGTAGACAAACACAAATATAATCTGCATTCAACATAATAAGTAAAATGAATGTAGACAAAGACAAATGTAAATTTTCTAAACAGTGTCTACCAGTTAGAGATACAAGAATTCAATGATAAACAGAATTTTTCAGCTGTACGCTTCCTGAAATAATAGTAAATAAAATAATCACAGCAAATCTTTAGTACACTCCAATAACAAAATTACTCGTCACAGCTTTTAAAATGTATAAAATAAACAATTCTATGTACAGTATATATTTAGAAAATTAATATACCTGTGTATGTGTCAGAACAAATTAAGAACATTAAAGGCAGACAATGTGGTATACATTTAGCAATCCCCAGATATTTAAACAAATTTGGCACATCAGTCCCTGATATAGCAAACTGTAAAACTATCTTTTCACCATGATTGTCACATTTAACTAATTCTCCAACACTATCTTAACACCAAATCATATGATGTTTTAATTTATTTAGTAACTCCTAATTGACTCACTAATGAGGTCAAAGTATGAAAACAATTATGATGTTTCTGATGCAGAAAGGCCAATAAACAAATTGTTGACTAAAAATATAAGTTTGCAGTGGAAACTCATCTTGGACACTTATTAACAAAAGAAGTTGGAAACAATTTGGAATTATATAACAATCATCTCTATAAAACAGTGTAACAAACTCTTCATTCCAGTTTTTAAACACAACAATTAATACACTCATGTGACTTTATTTAAGTAGTCACAGTCTGGACAGACACAAACATCTCAGTAATTTACATGTTACAGAATATTGTATATTTAGTGTTTGTGGAATGTTGTGTAAATTATCAACAACATAAGATTCTTCTTCTTTTTGTAATAATTATAACTGTCTCAGAATAAAATCCAGCTTCAGACTGAACAATAACAAACTTTGTATTATTCTGAAATATAAAAAATACAATAAAGGAACACATAATCTGTAGCAAAAGGTTACAAAGCTGGTTCACGTTTTAGTTTATTTATCAATATTTCTCTCTGTGCACAAGCATTTATTTTCTGCATTTCCAATTTTTCTTTGAAATACTTAAAGACAAGTTTTCTTTTTTATTCTATACAAATAATATCAATTAAACTAGCAAATATTAACAGAACAGAACGTACTTTATTCATTATATACATTAAAACAAATAACTTAAAAAACACATCTTGTGACGAGTAATTTAAACAGTAATATTAAATTGTAAAATTTATTTTTAAACAAACGCTAGAAAACGTAAAATTAAATATAAATGTTCAAATTAATTAGATACTTTGTAGCCAACATTTGCAAGTTTAAATAATACAAAATAATGACAGGTTTGTAATTTGTTTTAGATTAATTAATTCTTAACAAAAGATAAAATATAATGAGGAAATCACTTATTTCACTAAGTGTAAATAGACTAATGTAGTAAGTTCATTCAATGTGGCAGTGTGAGAAAATTACAAATAAGTAAAAATATAAAATATACATCAACTAGATATAAGCTTAGTAAAAATATAAATACAACAGTATGTCATGTCACTTAGCAATTCAGAGCAACTGTATGCCATGTCACTGAACAATATAGGACAATTGTATGTTATGTGATTTAGCAAAACAGAACAATTAACTGACAAAACAAACAGCAAATCCATATAAAAATTAAATAAACATATAAATAAAATAAACTTTCATTTTGAAGTTTCATTATCAATGTTAATTAAATTTCATCAGTCACAGTAGTATGGTTCTCATAACCAACTTTTACTGTTTTAATCAAAGACATTTTAAGTGTAAACATGAAAATGCATACTGTAATTCATAAAGTCTCACAACTTGTTCAATATTGACAGTTCATGTTATTAGACAAACCTGACAATTTATGTTGTTAGACAGGCTGCCATGTTATTAACCTGACAATGTTAAGAGATAAGCTTTTATGTTTTCTTTTCAGTGTCTGCAGTCAACTACATTTAGCAACTGTTGAGTAATCAAGTTCACTCTCAAGTGATTTGCCATTCTGTAAGAAATTGTGCAGGACTGTTAACACAATGTCTCTGAGAGTTAGACGTGGCAGAACAGATCTGACTTAATGCTAACATAATAAAATAATTTACAATGCTATTTTATTTGTGACTTGAAAATATTTCTATCATTTTCAATATTAAGCCCTCTTTGGCTCAAACCATTCAACAAAACACTCTGGCCACCTCAAAGGCCATTCAAATTTGTTGGGAACAACACCATCACATTTCGATTCAAAGAAAGAAAACATAGGAAACCACACCCTAGTCCGTGGTGCGTCTGTTTGTCTGAGTGAGCGGTTGTTGGCCAGGGTGTGGTAGTACATGAACAGACGTGATGTCAAATAGAAGGAGATGAATACATCAATAGAGTAGTGTTCATGTGCAGACAGAATGAAAAATATTCCAAAGAAATTGAGAACCCAGGACATCATGTGTAAGTAATACAGTCTGTTTCTAGGCGTGTCTGAAAAATAAAAGTAATATCAAAA
Source organism: Chrysomallon squamiferum (assembly GCA_012295275.1). NCBI lineage: Eukaryota > Metazoa > Mollusca > Gastropoda > Neomphalida > Peltospiridae > Chrysomallon > Chrysomallon squamiferum. The sequence goes on from CM022679.1 coordinate 27,719,974, forward strand.
TTACAACCTAGTAAAAATATATAACTCTCAATTTCTAGCTTTTTTCATATATTATATATCTATAACATTTTTATTCATTATTATGTAATTAAAACAGATATTTGTTGTTAAAAAAAGTAATACTTCAAAGGGAGATCATTTTCAATAATTTATAATGCTGTATTATAGTTTGCCTACTATTTGTAATTTATGAATGTTAATTTCCTGACTGATGGTAACACTACATTACAGAAATTCAAATCTAAATGGCAAGCCCAAATAAATAGCATACATTCAGTGATAAAAAAGTTCAGTATTGTAATGATAGCAGTATGTCCACTGAACATGTAGTCCCCACAGCTGGAAACACCCTGCAGAGACATGCCAAACTTCTTCCAGATTTCAAACGTCCTGGTCAGTCGTGTCCACATGTCTCCATACCTCTAATTAAAATAAAAAACATCTCATACAGAGTTATTTCATTTACTACATGCATTAAAAATGTACTAGTTATTACTATTATTATAACTATACTTATTGCACTTACTACAATTATTATATTTATCACAGTTATTATACTTACCATGATTATTACACTTACTAAAACTATGGCTTTTACACTTCTTGTAGTTATTATACTTACTATAGTTATCATACTTACTACAGTCATTATACTTACTATAGTTATAATACTTATTGTTGTTATTATACTTACTAGTTATTTTATTTACTATACTTACTACACTCACTATAGTTATTACACTTACTATAGTTATTAAACTTACTATAGTTATTATATTTACAATAGTTATTACACTTACTATAGTTATATTTACAATAGTTATTACATTTACAATAGTTATTACACTTACTAGTTATTATATTTACCATAGTTATTACTTACTATAGTTATTATACTTACTATAATTATTACACTTACTATATTTATTATACTTACTACAGTTATTATATTTACTGTAGTTATTACACGTACTATAGTTCTTACACTTGCTATAGTTATTATGAATAAAATATTTGTCGTGCTATACAAGATTTAGTACTGTTGAAACTGTTATTGAATCGATATTTTTAGTAAGTTTAGGTAGCTACTTCTACTGAATACTGAAGTAAACTATACTCTGCTACTTGAATTCTTCCATACGAACATTAATACCTGACAGTCAGACTGACTGACAAGTGATAAGAACAGCAGAGTTTTGTTTGTTAATATGTTCTTATAAACAAAATCTCTAACCTGTCCACTACACTGAAGATGAACTCCGGGTACAGAAAGAGATGTGATCAACATCGTCACACAGCGCAGCAGAAAAATAGTCCCAGTCAAAGAGAACATTCGTCTCATAAGTATAAATCTGAAATTTACTTATATATTTATATAAGTATAAATCTGAAATTTATTTATTTATTAATTTCTATGAATATAAATCTGAAATTTACAACTTTATATATCTTAGTTAATATAAAAATGTATTTATCTAACAATTCTTATTTTTTCATTTTAAATACGTAAAACAATATTTGATTCAGTTGGCAATAATAGTTAAAAAAATTACTTTTATTATTTCTGTACATATGTTTTCAATTCTCAAGTTTGTTTGTTTTTTTATTGGTTTTTTTTTTTTTTTATGCTGTCATGTTTTATTTTATTTTATTCCAGCTGGGAAGATATGTATGAAAAAGTTTCCACACTGCAAGTTATGGTAATAAATGTGTTAAGGTATAGTTGTCGGTAGTTTTAGTTGTGGGTTTTTGTGAGACATAACAAAGTCACATGATATTTTCTAAACAAGATTATGTACATATTATAGATTATACACACACATACTAGGAAGGAAACAAGAACATTTAACAAAAGTTTTTCACACATTTACACTAAGTTTCACTATAAATGTTAGTAGTATAGATGTATCACCTTACCACAAGCAGTTAATGATCTCAGTACTAACCTATGCTTGTGAAAGAAAAGTATTATTATCCACACTGTACAAAGAAATGTGCCAACTAGTTCACATGCCTCAAATGCCCAAGGCACATAGGGCATATTGTCAAGAAAAAGGTCTGGCAATGGTGGATATTTTTGCATATCAGGAACTCGGTCATGTACAATGACCATGACGAAGGCAGTCAACAAGAAAACAGCAAACACATAAATAAAACTCAGTGCTGTTTTCCACACCTCAGGGTCAAGATTTTTTGCATACGACGAACCGTAGCTGTAGCTAATGTCATCATCAATGTCGTCAGACTCAGCACTTTCAATACTTAATGAACGTCGTGCAGTCAAGTGACCACTTCTTGGAGAAATGTAAACAACTTTAGGACGATGGTACAGTGAACCGTTGTTGGTTGTCAGTGGGCTGAGAGGTTCCTTTTTGTCATCTTTGAGACTGTTAATTTTTATAATAAGTCGTTTGACATCACCTAACACCTGGATGTGGAGTGGTGGCTGTTTTAAATCATCTTCAACAAGCGACAGCAAAGCAAGGCCATCAATTTTGTGTTCCTCACAGAAAAGGTTCTGATACTCGGCAAAGCCATTTTTCTCTAGCCACTCCCCTACCTCCTCACATGTCCACTCCTCAGCCTTTGACATTGTCACCTAAAATATAACACTGTTAATATAAACATTCAGTGTAACCTAAACTCAAACTCACTACTACAAAGTAAAATACAGTAAAGGCAATGTCAAATAAAGTTTGATAATAAATATAAATGAACAGATTGAAATTTAGTTATAATGTATAAATTAGGTTGTTGTTAATATGTCATATTATCACAATATGAATATATAAATAAAATATTAAATTTTTAGTTTTTAAATTCCTTTTTTGTTGTTGCTTATTAATTTATATTTTCTTTAAAGTTTATTATTATTATTATTTTTACAGCTCATTTATCCAACAATCCTGCAACCAAAGGTGACATGATTTGAGTTTTTTGGACCAAGTATAATACATTGTATGCCACTGAAAACATACCAGTACTAATATACAATTATTTTGTATATTAATGTGATATAACTATTCATAACTTTTTTCTTTTTTATTCAAAGAAGGGTTTTAATTATTAAATGACAACAGAGACATCAAACTTAGTTGAACTGTGTTCATGTATGAAGATGACAGGCAAAGCAAAAGCAAAATTCAATGATGTATGTTAACCTCTATCTTTCTCACACTAAGTAGTACTGACATATGGAGAGTCATTGAAGCCTAAATGTCAAATAACTAACAGAATGTACAGTTCCCAGTTTTTATGTATTTATGTTTAAAATAGATTAATATTTGCAGAAAAAAATGGAAAAACAAAATCTGTGGTTTTCAGTACATGTGTTATTATTATTATTAATTATTATTATTGAAATTACTTCACAGTACAAATACATTTATCTACATGATTTGATTTTACAGTTTTAATAATATATGCCAAATGATTTACAGTCATGATTAGTTTTATAATTATTATAACTCGATTGTGTCAATTTGTGATATTTAAACAGCTTATCACCCAGAAAGATGCCAAGTTCTGGGATGATGGAATCATGAAGATGCCTCAATGAGAGCAAAAGGAAGAGGAATAAATTGGCATGTATATGGCTGAATACATAATAAATCTTTGAACTTTTGTTCAAACTCCAATGTCTATGTATCTGTGCACGTGTGTGTGTGTGTGTGTGTGTGTGTGTGTGTGTGTGTGTGTGTGTGAGAAAGAGTGAGATATAGAGAGAAAATCAGAAATTAAACAATAATAAATAAAGTAAAATAACCAAATTAATTAATTTTCTGGTACTTAGAATAGTGTCATTGCAAAATAAAATGGATATAACTGAAAGAAAAAGGAAAACATATTTACGATTTTACTCCTAATCTGAATTTTTTTTTAATAATTTCTAGTGTTATTTATTTATATATTTTGCTTATTTTAATGTTATTTTTAATATGTATGTTTCTCAATTATTAAATTGTTTATCTTATTTTTTTTTCGGTATTTTATTTTAGATTTTTAAAAAAATGAAATAGGTAAAAGTTAATCAGCAATCGCAATTCTTTTCTGTCATTTTTGTTTCTTTTTAAAATGTGATTATAAATAAATAACCATATCAAGACACCTGATTAAAGTATATTTTTTTTTTTTTTGGTGTGACGAACTTACAACTTATGTTCGACCTCCACAGACGATTCCAGTTCTTGGGCACAGTGTTTCGGAATATGACCGTTTACTGATGTTTTAATGACTAAACATTCAACACAGAACAAAATTCATTTTACCTCAGGATTTAATGTTTGTGATTATGTTTTTGTTTGTTGTTTTCTTCAATTTTTCAAAGTACAACATATTAAACAAGTGTTATTTACAAATCCACCTCATGACTTAAAACACCAGTAACCAAAATATGTTACGCTGATCATAATTCGGAATAAGTCGGCTACATTCGGAACGTAAAATGTGAATAGTAAATTAACCTATTAGTAGAGAATTATAATGGCATAGAATATAAATATTCTTTATAAATTGAATTAATATAAATGTATCCGCATGATTTCATTTTTTCAATTATTAAACGAATATGCCAAATGATTTACAATCATGATAAGTTGTATACTTATCATAACTTGATTGTGTCCCTTCGATAGCGAGACTGGAAGATGGACTTTGCAGTGAATTAATCAAATGAACCTTTAGAATTATTTATTAACGTTTGCTTGCAACTAATAACAGATATTTGAGATTTGTAAATTTATTTAAAAAAAATATATATATATATATATATATTGTCTAAGAATAATTTATCTGCAAAATTAAGTATTGGAATTACAATCTTTTCCGTCAACGTTTTTAATATTGTTATAATAGAGAAATTTGAAAAACAAAGTAAATTGGCATTTAATATTTTTTTATTATGTATTTTCATTTCTTATTTCAAGTGTGCCTGTTTTTATGTGTGTGTTTGTGTATATGTGTGTGTGTATGTATATGTGTGTATGTGTTTTTGGCTGTATATTGGTGTGTGTGCGTGTGTATGTCTGCGCGTGTGAATGTGTGTGTCTGTGTATATATATGTTTGTCTCTGGTGTGTATTTGTGCGTGTTTGTGCCTGTGTGTATGAGTATGTGTGTGTCTCTGGATATGTATTTGTGCATATTTCTTTTCTTTTTTATTTAAAACAACAACAACAATAATAATGCTGTTATTGATGTTATTAATTGTTGTTGTGTTATTGTTGTATTCATGTATGGATTTCGGGATCTAATAGTTCTGCTTTAATAAACTGAGATTTACGTACGTTTTGCACGTGTGTATACTGTACGTGTTTATTTTTGTACTTAAATGTCAGTGATTACGCTCGGACGTATTATCTATCTGTGGCTGTATATTTATATTTATATATATATGAGAATATAATATATGAATATAATCTGTGTTTATATGTGTATTTATATGTGTCAATACAAGTGTGTGCGTGCTTAGGTATGTGGGCGTGTGGTATGGAAATGTGTACAGTATTTTACATAAAATGTTTTGTGTGTGGCGGTATGCCAGTGAGTGTAATTTCACTTTTGCTTTGAAATTCGTGATTTTTAAAATGTTTCACACAGAAACAGTATAAATTAATTCATTCTTCGTGGAAAACTAAGCAGTCTGGTTCAGAATTAAGCAGGGTAAAGAAAAACAAGCCGAGAGAACACATGAGCACGGTGGTGCTTTGCCTCCAGTATTTTAACAACTGATACCAGCGTCTGTCTACACCGATAACAAACCGGTTGTCATGGAAACAAATACGTTAAAATGGTATCAGTTTTCCTAAAGACTCGTGTAAAAAAAAAAATTCAATAACTAGCCTAAGTATTTGTAATTTAAAATTATAATAATAATAATAATAATAATAATAATAATAATAATAATAATAATAATAATAATAGTAATAGTAATAAAAGAAAGAAATAAATAACCGAATAGCTAAATAAGGAAAGATGAAGTAAAAATACATTTATTTATATATAAATAAAAATATGTTTTGTTTTAGCATTTTGTGGCGCATTAGTTGTAGTAGAGAAGACGTTAAACAAGATTCGAGTGTGCTCTGGTCTATTTTTGGTGATATCTTGTTGCAGACGAAACGAGCGCCACGCGCCCAGGACTCGTTTGCTGCTAGTCAAAGTTGAAGGTTGCTGTTCTTCACAGTGCATAGACAGAACGCAGGTAAGAACTTTAGAATCAATATCAAATTATTCTAACATAAAATTAGGTTAGTGTTGTGTTTAAATTTTGTTTCTTTTGAAAAAAGAAATAACAATAACAAAATAAAGAAAAATCTAAAATTAAGAAAAAATACAATGAACAAAAAGAACTGAGCTATTTTTAATTATAACACATAACGTCCATAAGAAACGGATACAAATTTGTTTTAATTAAATTAAAACTTAATTAGTACTCTTCTAATAAGGCTTTCAGACTGAACCTGTACAATCTTTTGACAAGGAAATATTTTGTATAACATTATAAAGAGGTGTTTGTTCAATTTTTTATTATTTGTTTTTATTATTATTATTATTATTATTATTATTATTATTATTATTATTATTATTATTATTAGTTATTAATTTATTTTCTTACTTACTTACTTATCTGTTTATTTATTATTTTTAATCGTACAATAAGATGTAATTAAACATAACAATAAATTATATATTTTTTATAAGATATTGTGTTATATGATTGTTATAATTTTATGTATAAAAGATCCTAACAATAATATTGACAAGGAATATCTTTAATTGTAGTACTACATATATTTATATTAATAATTTATTTTAATGTTTTTCCTATCTTTTTCAATATTTAAATAAATTAATGGAGTTTTAGCAACAGTTGAAATCTTGATGGTTATTATTATCTGAATTTATTTCTTATTTGTTCGTATATCTATCAAATTTCTCCAAATGTTGATGATTTTAAATAATTGCCTCTCTGGATGATAGTTTATGACGTAACAAAGTGTTCTAAAATTGGTTCGACTCACTTTTACGACATGTACGAAGATCATTTTTGTTTCTTCCTAATATGTATAAATAATCTACAACGAATAGCTATTACAATTTTGGCTATGAAATCTTTACAAAATAAATTGCCATTAAAGGAATATCGGTTGTTTTCTGGGTTTTTTTTTAATAATAATAATTATTATTATTATGGTTGATGATTTTGGAATATCTTGCCTGTACGGTGCTTTCCATCGTAGTTTCTTTCCTAAAGACATAAATCAGTTAAACAAAAACAAACAACCTAATAAGAAAAGACCAAAAAAAAAAAAAAAAAAAAAAGGTTAGATTATGACGTTATATTGGTTATGGTGATAACTGATGAGTCAAACATGAACTAAGTGAGGTGTGCCTGTTTGAACGTAACGCTTCAAGTTTGTATTTCATGAGTAAAAATTGGTGTAAATAATATATACAGCATAACAATCTGTATTTCATAAATACTGTGTAGCACGGATGATAATATATAACAGTTGTTATAATATATTATAACATAAAGAATATAAAACAGTGCAGTGTAATGTGTGTGTGTGTGTGTGTGTGTGTGTGTGTGTGTGTGTGTGTCGTTTTAATAACTATCGCATTATAAAGAGTTTTTTCAAGGTAAAATTTGAAATATGTTTTTTCTCTAATGATGACAGGACTTCGGAACAAGTTTTGTTTATTTGTTTCTTTGTTGATTTTGTTGTTGTTTTGTTGTTTGTTTGTTTGTTTGTTTTTCCTATTCATATATCTATAATACTGTTTTTCTGTAAACTATTGTCTTAATTTTCTAAAGAAAACTGTATTCAAAATTCGCAAATGCGAAATTAATATTCATTTGCCACATAACGCTTTTCATCGTTTCTTACAAGCATTTTGCCAGTCGGTAAAGTTCTGGCATTGGAACAAATCTTTAACGCTTGACTGCTAGCTTCGTGTTTTACTGGAAGCTATTACAGAAAAGCTGCTCTGCTGTTTTCGCGAGCTCCACTCGTTTCATCTTTGACCGTTTCAAGGGTCAAGAGAAGTTATCTTCCTTAATCAGAGAATGTCCAGAGAAAAGGTTAACACTGAACATGGCCTGCACGCTTTAACATACCGAAAATAATGAGCGTTCATAGAATGGTATTTGATGGAAAGAGTAATGCAGACTTAAGGACAAGGATAAGTTTTCAAAATATGGGTTGAAAATGGAGACAGAGTGAATGTTAAACAGAGGCAAATATTCAAATAATTATTTATATTTAACAAGTTATTTGTTTGTTCGTTATTCTTCATCTTTTTCTTTTTGGGAGGATGTGTATTTTTTCTTTCTTTCTTTCTCTATCTCTATATCTTTCACTTTCTTTGATTTAGATTTTATCACAATTTCCAAGAAATACGTTTGCGTTCTACACGATTTTCAAAAGCAGTGCAGTCATGTAAAGCAGATTGTTTTCGTGCCTGTGAAGTGAAGGCATAAAAATGTTGGTCATATTCGTGGATCAGTGTACAATACAAACACTGATAAGTCACAATTATGTTTCTAATCCTGACTTCCCAGAGTCTTTGAGAAATCCATTCATTACACCAATATAACCATTCTGCTGTAAAAGTCTGATATATTTCTTTTAAATTAAGTAACGAAAATAACGTTACTGTGATATCATTACATTTTATTATTATTATTTTTTTTATTATTAATAAGTACTACTGGTAGTAATACTATTATTATTAATTGTGTAAGTGTTTCTAAATACCAATTATCTTCATACTTATAAAGATATATAATTCTGAAACATAATTTCTATTAATATGGTTTATTATGTAGTGCTTCCGTAATTTCAAGTTGTTTTTTTTTGTGAAAAAAGAAAGGTCACCATGTAGAGGGTTTGTGAAAGAGCAGCCAGTTACAGATAATAATAAAACAAGAAAACCTAGAACACTAATCTAGCAAGTAATTCGCAACTCTGCATACCTCGTGCTATGTTCAGTCACGTCAAACAACATTAATTTTACCATTAACACGGAACAACAAGTACATCTTGTTTATTTCAGCTAAACGATAAATCGACTTTGTCATAAAAAACAACAAAAAACGCATGTATCTTCGCTTCAGTGATTAAACATTGATATTATTCACACAACACTGTTTTTAATCATACAGTTTGTTTTCATCATACAACATTGTTTTTAATCAAACAATATTGTTTTCATCATGCATCATTGTTTTTAATCATACATTGCTTTTTCAATCACACAACATTGTCATTATTTATACAACACTGTTCTCAATTATACAACATCGATATTATTCATAAAACACTGTTTTCAACAATACAACACTGTTTTTAGTCATGCAACACTGTTTTTAATCATTCAATACTTTTCAAATATATAACATTGTTTTCAATCATACGACACTGTTTTCAACCACAGAAAATAGTATTTGTCATACAATACTGTTTTCCATCAAATCTCGATCATGCAACATTGTTTTTAATCATACAACATTGTTTTTATTCATACAAAATTGTTATTATTTATATAACATTGGTTTTAATCATACAAGATTGTTTTCATCATGCAACATTGTTTTAATCAAACCACACTGTTTTCAGTCATACGTCATAACTCATATAACATGTTTGTTGATCACACAACTCAGTTATTACTCATATAACATTGTTTTCAATCATTCAAGACAGTTATTACCCATATAACATTGTTTTCAGTCATATAACACAGTTATTACTCATATAACATTGTTTTCGATCATTCAAGACAGTTATTACCCGTATAACATTGTTTTCAGTCATATAACACAGTTATTACTCATATAACATTGTTTTTAATCATACATCACAGTTATTACTCATATAACATTGTTTTCAATCATTCAAGACAGTTATTACCCATATAACATTGTTTTCAGTCATATAACACAGTTATTACTCATATAACATTGTTTTCAGTCATATAACACAGTTATTACTCATATAACATTGTTTTTAGTCATATAACACAGTTATTATTTATATAACATTGTTTCAATCATACAACACTGTTAGTAATGCCAGTTCTATTAATCGGATGTTTCTATATAGCCACTGCTGTCATTCATAACACTATTGTTATTCATAGTGTTATTAATTATTCATACAACTACTGTTATAATTCAAATAACCAGTGCTAATTCTTTTCATAACCACTATAATTATATATTTATTATTCATATAATCTATTCTCATTATTAAACGTAACTATCATTATTATTCATATAACCATGTTTATTATAGATGTAGTAAGTGTTGTTATTCATATAACCACAGCTATTATATATGTAATACGTGTTGTTATTTATATATTGTTATTGATTTAACCATTGTTATTCGTGATATCACTTCTGTTATTAGTACTGGCGTTGCTATAGCTCATGTTAATATTATCACCCTCATTCTGGTATTCTTGGTAGCAAATGTTACGATAGAAATAACATCAATAGCAGAATATGTAATAGCAGCAGAAAATTAACCTAAACACTATTATAATTGTTATTGCAATAATAGTAGCAGTACTTTTTATTATTAGTTGCAGTAATAGTAGTAGTTGTAATCGAAGTAGTAGCAGCAGCAGTAGTAGTAGTAGCAGTAGTAAAAGTAGTGATGCTAGTGGCAGTGGTAGTAGTAGTAGTAGTAGTAAAATACGTATCCTCGACAGGAGAAGCATGTGTTAAATAAGTAGTTAGTTATTTATGTTTTTCTTCTTTTCTTTTTTTTACTTTTTCTTTTTTAGTGTTTTACGTCTAACTGAATTGTAAGTGTGTGTTTTGTAAAGATATAGATTGAGTCTGGTAACTACCTCTGCGTCCATCTCTTCAGGAAGTAAGCGTTACGCCCACCATACGTTATCTTTATCCTGTAAATCTCAGGAGGTTTTTTTATAGGCGTAAAAAAAAAGAGAGAAAAAAAGAAAAAGATCTGCTGCAATATCAGGTTTCACACAGAGTCGGTCTTCCGTTCTTTCGGTATGCGTCATTCACTACCGATTATGGTTTAAAGTAAAACGACATCAGTTTAGACCTTGGGGCAAAACCAAGCTATATTCGCAGTTATAAGTGTATGTAATAACGCTTTGTATAAAACAAACTAAGCACCAAATAGATATCAAAAAATTATAAAACCGGGAAGCGACGCGGCGTCCATATATGGTAGTACATTACTGCGTTAGTATGCAGCGGCTGTTATTGTTTGGCGGAGCGCACGGAGGAAAGAACTAACAGAATGTGTAAATACAATAACTAAACAACAACAACAGAGGACTGGGAAGTCCATGACTTGTGCCAAAAGAATACAATAAACCGATACTGACCAGATAACTTGTGAAGTTAAGCTTATGACTTAATTCGCAATTTGTTTTTCCCTCTCATTTTCTTTCTTTCTTTCTTTTCGGACTGGATTGAGAAGAGTGTTTGGAAGAATGCATTTGATGATAGGAATAATACTGTTGTTAAAGCCCTTCCGATATTTGACAAAAAAAGTAATACAGTAACCAATACTCAATAATTATCACTACTTTGACTGCGACCTAAAATATTCAGGACAAGACATTATCTGTCGTGTGTTTTGTTTTCAGAGATGCAATCATAGAACAAATCAGTCGATTCAATGCAGAGAAACAAATTTAATAATAAATACAATTAATATAATTCAGTTTGCGTATGGATTATTCTACATATAAATAAATATATTTTACAATTTAACACTGTTTGAAAGTATTAAATTCTGTTAATTAACTTTAATCCAAACTGTCATTCGTGGTAAATTCCTAATAATTATTTTGTAGGTTGGTATTTTTTTTTTCTTTCTTTTTTACTTTAATTTTCTTTTCTTTTATATCATCTCTTTTTTTCTTTTCTTGTCTTCTGTTTTCTTTTTTTTTTTCCTTTTTTTTTTTTTTTTTTCTTTCTTTTGATCATTCGTGCAAATTCTGCAAGATCAGCGTTCGCACAAATTTTACCTGAAAGTCGTTATACATTCTGCTAGGATGTATTTCCGTGGTAATTGTATTTCCAGGATTCTGGTGTCCTAGTTGCTTTGGCACGCAGACTGAATGTAAGATAACCAATGAACTAATGTAGAGTGTCACTGCAAGCACTTACTGTTTGTTTGACTGTGAATCTGATAGTCAGTATCAAAGTTCATGCATGTGTTTTGTTTATGTGGGTGTGCCTGTGTGTGTGTGTGTGTGTGTGTGTGTGTGTGTGTGTGTGTGTGTGTGTGTGTGTGTGTGTGAGTGTATGTGTGGGTTTGTATTTGTGTACGTGTACCCATATGTATGTGTGTGTATCTGTTTTGGTTGTTAAGATAAGTATGCGTGTGTTTTGTATTCACATAGAATATCCACATGCGCACGCATGCACGCAAACAAAAATATACGTGCATACAGTTATGACTAGACTATGTAAGAATAGATCTGGATATAATATGACTAGTGATATATCACACATCTAATTTGTATTGCGTAACGCTGCCGTACAAGTTTAAAATTAGGTTTTGCAGATCAATCAGCAAGGATAATAAGCATTTTTTAAAGTGTAACATGGGAATTAATTTTGTAGGAATGTGTTTGTTGGCAAGGAAAGATAATTCCTAAGCAATACAACCCACTCAATCCCCTCCGCTACAAAAAAAAAAAAAAAAAAAAGCCGAACCGTTTGAATTAGTCAAATTACAAACGGTAAACAGAAGTAAAAATAGAAATACGAATCGTTTACATGAAATTTTGCAACGTATACAACGTACACGTGTACTGTTTTCTGAAATAAATAAAACAAAGTATCATGTACAGATTAGCATATTGCTGAAATTATTTATATTAATAATCTTGCTTGTAGTTAAAAGCTTTAGTAGATAATGTCTTTGTTGGGCTTTTTTTGTGTTGTGTGAATTTTTTATACAAACATGTATAAGTGTTTTCAAACTTTTCATTAATATTAAAAGAAATTAAAATTTGATAAAAACAAAAAGACATACAGTGGTAGCTCGACTTACGAATTTAATTCGTTCCGTGGCCGAGCTTGTAACTCGGTTTGCTCCTAAATCAAATCTATTTTTGTAACATGTTTTTAAGTAAGAAATATAGTTTTAAAACTTCAAATATAGTTTAAAAACAAAATAAAAGAGAATGTAAAGAAATAAACTGGTTTTGTAAAGCGTATTTATCTTGAAGATCAGACAACTTGGCCCAACTGAATATGCTTAGGAACTATGGACTAAAAAATTAAAATGGCAAAATACTGCACAAAACGGGAGCACAACACAACAAAGTTGCTTCCACGGCGAGATAACCATGTGAAGCAAACGAGAGAGACGCGGGATACTTGCCGGATGTTGTGTTGTTCGTTGCGCCAAACAGCTGCGGCTTGTCTGAAGCTTGCTCGTAACTCGGATTTTGACTTGCAACTCAAAGCAAAAACCGACAGGGCGACTGCTCGTAAGTCAAGGTACTGTAAGCTATAATTAAAACAACAGCTCTGCTAATTGTACCTCACTTCAGATTTAGCTACGACAAGATTGAAATTAGTTTTTCAGTGTTGATAAATGTGACTGTTTCTGTTAAATATATTGTGGAATGGTAGAAAGACGTTTGAGTTTTGCTGATGATTTCTTGATTTGAAAATGCAAATGTCTTGATTCTTCTCCACAAAACAGATGTCATACCTTTCTAACAAATAAGATCTCTCTCTCTCTCTCTCTCTCTCTCTCTCTCTCTCTCTCTCTCTCTCTCTCTCTCTCTCTCTCTCTCTCTCTCTCTCTCTCTCTCTCTCTCATACATGCACACATGTACATTTATATACACACACAAATACACACGTACACACACACATATAGACGCACACTCACAAGCACTCTTTTGTTGTAAGCAATATATGCATTTTGTGCTGCCTATCTGAAGGCTCGCGCGTGCGTGATGTCACCTGGCAACAAGAAGTTTTATTATCAAGTAAACCGGAAGGAAATTTACTATATCGAATTTCACACTTCGGGAAACTCATTTACAACATTAAACGAAAATGTGGCACATATTATTTACAGAACCGTTTTAATCAACATTTTGTTATCATTTTATTCATATCCTAATGTTGAGGAAACTGATAAAATATGCAGTGCTGTTATGCAACGATCAGCACGTACGTTTTTCCATTGTATATGTTTCTGTCATGTTCGAAAATGTTGTCGTTTACCATCATCCTTTGCTTAGATCTTCTCAGAATCTGTGCAGTATTGTATTATTATTTTATTTCATTTTATCATTATTATTAGTTTTAGTTTTATTTTCTTCCCCGTTATTTCCATAGTAATTGACCATTTCCCGTTGCCCATTCCGCTCCTGCTCGTTCAGTGCATCTGCACCACAATAAAGCTATTTACTGGATATCTTATGATTAATGATTAATGATCTTCACCCAGATATAATACCATCTGAGATTTGTGTCCAAAACCAATATTTTGCAGAACCGTTCAAGCCTCAAACTGTAATCTGATAAGGTTATAGCAGGTATATTTCATGATTTACCTGGCGATTCCTGCATGCCATCACGTCGTGTTTGTTGTGCAATACCTGTGAACGCTTGCCATATAGATATCTCCGTAGCGTGGAAACACACAACTCAAGTGTAGCTCTAACTTAGATTTTACGGATCGTTCGGTGAGTTTCACTGGTTTTCATTAATAAGTTGATTAATGGTCCAAGTCATCTGTCAAACATTATCTATCCATCTCTCAGAATTATCTTTCTCTCCATTTGTTTATTAATTAGATTAGCATTTAACGTTTATCAAATAATTTATACTCAGATCATGCTTTAATGATCAACATGGAAATCATACATAGTTATTTCCCTCTTGGAAATAAAAATACATCTTGTTGAGATTTCGCCGAATATTATTTTTGTAATATTTATTTATTTTTTTATTTCTTTCCTTTTTTCTTTTTTTAATTCTTTTTATTATTATTTTTTAAAATTTATTTATTATTATTGTTTCTCCCCTCACAACTTTGACTCTCCTGTTTTTCTTGACGATGTCTATGATAGTAAAGGTATTCTTGCTGTTGGTGGTGCCTGTTTTTATAATAATGATAATACGACTGGTTGTATCAGGTGATGTACGTGATGGTAATACGTGGACGATAATGTTCTTTGTTCTTAATGTTTCACATCTTCCAGTAAATCAAGGGTTTATATATTAGAAGTCACTAGACAGAAAATAATTCTATTGCTTACATCTCGTAAGTAAATTTTATATTACAACAATAATGGTTTATTGTAATCCAGCAGTTGTGGGATCGTTACTACTAATTTCTATTTTATTTACATATATTTATAATTTTTAATAAATAATTGTTTATATAGCAAGTCAGTTGGATGTATATTTTTATATCTGTTACGTTTCGGTTCTGAATTCTGTGGTGTTAATAAATCTCGGGTGTATTCTTGAAAGCTGATTTACATTTGACGTGGTTCGTTGCCTTGCAATTGGCAGCAAACAAGATCTGTCAGTGTTTTTTTCTCGGAGTCTATAAATGTGTAGATAAATTTAAAACTGTCTTTGTTAACTTGTAAATGTCAAGATCAAGGTTTATATGTGTGTGTGTATATATATATATATAATGATAATAAAATATATTTTATCTAATCACACTTGTATAACTAAATAGTTAACTAAAACAAACATACAAACACATACTGAAATGAAATAATATACTAACATTTGATGACATGAACACTCATAATTAACATCGCCCATGTACACAGAGCAACCACTTACACAAACAAACACAATCATCCCTGACATACAACAACGACAATCTGAGAAAGATGCATTCTAATACAAGCATAATACAACATAGTTATAGACAGTTAGCGTTCAATGAAGAAATAACATCCCGTCTAGCAGAAACGTTTATAACGATTTTACTTGTTCAGATGTTTGGTCATCACGTCCTTTCACAGATGTACATGGTCGTTTTATACTGAGATTCATAGTCACGTGAGAACTCAGTTTACAGAGACTCAAGTCACGTGATTAGTCAGTTTACACTAACACTCTTTATAGTCATACTTGTAGTCAGTTTACACTGACACTCTTTATAGTCACATTTGTAGTCAGTTTACACTGACACTCTTTACAGTCATACTTGCAGTCAGTTTACGCTGAAACTATTGTGACATTTGTAGTCAGTTTACACTGAAACTCTTTATAGTCATACTAGTAGTCAGTTTACACTGACACTCTTTATAGTCACATTTGTAGTCAGTTTACACTGACACTCTCTACAGTCATACTTGTAGTCAATTTACACTGAAACTCTTTATAGTGACATTTGTAGTCAGTTTACTGTGAAACTCTTTATAGTCACATTTGTAGTCACCGTACACTAAAACTCTTTATAATCACATGATTAGTCAGTTTACACTGACACTGTTTGTAGTCACGTTTGTAGTCATTTTAACATAAGCTATCAAATGTAGATGTTCAAAGGTGACACGCACACACATATCTCCACGTACACACAATGAACTGTAGTACTCAGCCGTATTGCAATGATTAACGTACGCACACTCTTACACTTACGATAATTATAAACATATGTTTTATTATTTATTTATTTATTTATTTATTTATTTATTTATTTATCATGTTTTCTGTTTTTTATTTTTTTTTATTATTATTATTATTTTTTTACGGGACCTAAAAATAAATAAACACAGCATAAATATGCTTCCATATTACAAAAGCGTGCACAAGCTCACAAGTACGTACATATCCTTACTATGTACACACACATTCATATATGTCAGTACTCGAAGGCCGTACACAATGCAGCAGTGCCAGGCTTGGCAACATCAACGAGATAAATGGTATTCGTGTGTGACATGTACATACATTTGCAAGGTAATAACAACTTGGGAATGTGTAATTCATAAAGAGAAACAGACCCAAACCACATACGACAGCTGAACCTTGGCAATATTTACCTTCCTAGATTTTTGCACAAAACTTTCAGATTTCACTTTCTCTTAGAAATCAATTTAGGGTCAAAGGTCAGTTACAAACACACACACATACACACATCAAAGAAACATACACAAATACCTCTTCATGAACACTATTAAATTCAGTGAGTGACAGAATGCCACATCAGCTATGGCATCATCTTTGACAAAAAAAAAAAAAAGGATATACTTTATATCAGGTAGATATATTTATATTTAACTTCGTTGATATTACAAATATCCTTAATAATATACCCAAACCTACGACTTTTTTCAAACACATATTGACAATAATACTGATCTGTGCCACTTTAAACCCTGCTTATATAAAGAGTAATATCTACTTACAGGACGAGATATGCCGTCAGGAGCTGATTTAGGTCCACATGTCAGGGACAACAATGATGGGTCTATCTGTGTGGAGTACCAGCCCAAAGCAAGAGGTCGCCATGAAATACAAATGGCTTATGATGGACTGCCAGTAGCAGGTAAACAATACATGGAAATGTGTTTTAAACGTCACATACTGTATTCATTTTGACATCAGAAAATTCGTTTTAGAGCCCATAATGACATGGGTATCTTAACTTCATTTGTAAAACTATGCTAAGATATTGTTATTTTTTACATCAATAAAGAGTGCGTTCTAGATCTCAGAGGTGCAACAAGTATCATCCTGGTGGGGGTTTTCTTTGTTGTTTATATATATATATATATAAGCTGTGTGAAGACTTGGGAATTGGTTTCTTCTATGTTGCTTTTTTTAATAATTCTTTTTATTCTTAAATAATAATATTGTTGAGATACTTTCCTTACTTTCTATTGCTCTCTCTCTCTCTCTCTCTCTCTCTCTCTCTCTCTCTCTCTCACACACACACACACACACACACACACACACACACACACACACACACACACACACACACAAAAAAAGTATTAAATGCATTTTTGTTCTTGTTTTATATGTATGAATTATGTGGAAATGTTTGCTTATGAATGAGGATGTTGATTTTGTAGAAGAAACTTCTTATGTTCATTTTGTAGAAGAGAGTTCTATCTCCTTTTTATTTTTTCTTCTTATCAAAATAATGACTGAAAGCACAGAATAATTTCCCTATCTGTTACAAAGATTTCAGTCTGCTAAGACAATCAGTGCCAGGTGCGCATAGGATCCAGCTCAGCACCATTGCGGCTGTTTGCGGTATTCTCCGCGCACCAGACGCACGAGCTCGAGAAGTCGATCGTGCCACGAGTCGGGCACAATGTCACAAGAAGATGTTAAATTTAACCTTGACCCATCATAAGCATATAAGCATTATGTTTGTTACTCTCTCTCTCTCTCTCTCTCTGTGTTCTTTAAATTTTTGAGCTGTCGATTTTTGACTATTTACATTTCTTTTTGTTTCCCTTTCGGTTCAGGCTGTATGTATAGGTGGATGTAGTTTGTATATAAACTACATAGACCACACATAGGTTGAATACATTTAAAAATAAAAGTTATACCAATGTTATTGATTTGTATTAAAAAACATAAATTGATAAATTGTATTCATAATATATGATGGAATAAAGTGTATTAAGAGAAAATATCCTACGAAAATAAAATAAAATAAAATAAAGGAAGAAGCAAAAAATATATATTATTAAAAATCTAAACCTTTCGGTCTGGCAGTAAACAAGTTAAGGAAATGCTATTGTTTTTTCGTTGGTTTCTTTTTCATTTTCATTTATTTATTTATTTATTTATTTATTTATTATTATTATTATTATTATTATTATTATTATTATTATTATTATTATTTTTTCTTTTTGTTTTAATTAATTTTTTAAAATAATTTTTTAATATATTTTTTTTAATTATTATTTTGTGGGCGCGCGTGAGTGTGTGTGTCTGTGTGTTTTAACGCTCCAGATTTTTTTTGATAATATTTATTATTATTATTATTTTATTTTTTTTACGATAATTTTCGGAGCTATTAATGTTAAGATCAGTTTCTAAAAAGCCAGTGAAATTATTTTGATATCATCCTGTCAGTATTATATGTTGCTGTATTTCACAGTTATTGTCACTATACAGATTGGAGAAATGTATTTTATCTCAATACTAGCAGTATCATTTTTTTTTCTTTTAACATTAATAACTCCCTCCTTACACAAACAAATACATACAGTTATTAGTGGTTTTTTATTTAATTTTTATTTGGATTTTTTTTATTTTATTTTACTAATCCTTTTATATTTATCTAATTTTATAATTCTTCAGTTTTACATTTAAGTTATCGTTTTATACGTCAATAGTCGTTTAATACGTAAGCCAGTCTTTATACACTGAACTAGTTTCACACTTAACTAGTTTCACACTTAACTAGATTCTATACTGAACAAGACATCTGAAAACAGCTGATGAAAAGGAAATGACCTGTTAAACACGAGGAATGTAGCTAACAGAAAGCTTGCTATATTGTCAAAGTACTTGCAGAATGAAATACGAGTTCGTCTATTTTTGGTTGCCAGTGGCAACTTCTCTGAGATATGAAAACGAGTAAAACTGGGATTTGACAACAGCTGATGGCTGTTAAAATCTTGCTTTCATCTCACAGTGCAAGTCATACTTTAAAAATATTTTATTTATTAGTTAAATTATTTTAATTTGAAATAAGAACGAAAGCAAGACAAAATATAGAAAAATGATAGAAGTTACAAGAAACTTAAAAGAAAATACTAAACACATGAATTGTAGAAAGGAAAAAATGTAATAGAAGACACGTGAAACGTAAAAAAGGGAAAAACTCATAGTAGACACATGAAATGAAAAAAATTTCAGTTATAGGAAAAAGGAATTAATAGAAGAAGTTAGATATACCAAAAAAAAAAAAAAAAAAAAAAGAAAATAAGACGGGTGATAAGTGCAGAAAAAGAAACAGCTAAAAGAACACATAAAATGTAAAGAACAGAAAACTTGCAGGATACACGTGAAATGTAAAAACTAAACAAGAAAACTAACAAAAGACACCAGAAACAAACATACACATATATATAAAAAATAACAGTAGATTTGTAAGTAAGAGAATACATTTTTTAAAAATCTAGTAGAAGAAATGAATCTATTAACTTTAGTAACTGTGGGAAATAGTAGAAGAAAGAAAAGATCGGTGAAAAAAATAAACGTTTTCTAATTCGTGGTAGTAGTTACAGAGGTAAATCTGAATTAAAAACGAAATGAATCGTATTCAAGGATACTAGTTCTTAACATATGAAATATAACAAATAAAACAGTTGTTTATTGAAATGTGTTATGAATGGTATGTTTTGTAGTAACAGATAAACGAGGATGAGTTACCTACAGGGAAAAATTTACTTTGAATCTATCAAGCAACTGTCTTCGCTCATCAGACCTTTCCTATCACGTTCTTCTAACATTTCAGACGTGATCATTTCGGGTCTGTTCGATTGGTTGTTCCCTGTATGTTCAGCTGGATGCCGGGTTGCCTTTGTAGTACACTGAGTCGTAAGGAATTCACCCAGCAGATTATAGCTCTAATACGTTTCTGTGCCATATGTTTTGTGTAAAATGTATTACTGCATTAAATATTTGATATAACCTTTGCCATAACAAGAGATAAGTTATAACAAGAGATAAGTTTCTTTTGCTGTGTTTTACAACATTTCTTAAGGTTGCAGTACATAAAAACATTCTACTTGAAAGATATTTGTTTAAAAATAATATAATACGTTTTCATTATTTTTACCTAAACGAATGATAAATTAACTGCCTAACAAAATATATCGAATGAAAATAAGAAATGCTGAGATATGGTTAATGTTCATTATTCTGTTTTTTAAGTTTTTGTTTGTATAGATACACACATACACAACTGCTAACAGTGAGCAGTTTTAGCTCATCCAGACAGATTTTTGCTCAATATTTGCTTCATTTATCTCTAGACATTCTTATCTTCTGACATACATTCTCATAAAAACTCATTTGTTTTTATCTTTATTTGCAACGTTAAGATGTTTTATATGTCCAATCATTATTTTTGATGGCGCTGCTCGGTTATAAATGATTGAAGAATCACGTGCTATACACATGCCGTGTTTACTGCCGCACCTGTCACAGACCGAAGTTCACCGAGAACTTCCGAGAGCTGAGCAAATTACAGCTAATTTCCAACACCAAATTTCTAATCGTTTCTATCTGCATGGAAAGCAATCATTCTGCATATGTCACAGTGGGAACAGAAAGGTCACGTCAAACACGCACGCACATACATCTAATAAGACATGTATGGAATTTCCGGTTCAGGCGAAGACATCGTTAAATATAGATTTATTATTTCAAGTGGCACTCATCTTAGCATTTGGACTAAAGGTTAAAAGTGTGTGTGTGTGTGTGTGTGTGTGTGTGTGTGTGTGTGTTTACTAAAAACTCTCTCTCTCTCTCTCTCTCTCTCTCTCTCTCTCTCTCTCTCTCTCTCTCTCTCTCTCTCTCTCTCTCGTTTTATTATACTGTTATTTTATCTCTAGCCATTACCCCATTATTCGCTACAGTTACAAAAAAAAAAGAGAAAAAACCAACAACAAAAAAAAAACAATTAAATATTTGATGTTCCAAATTATACAATTGAGTTAATTTTGTTTACAAGGAAATCACTGGGACGCACTTGAAAGAAACTCTTTTATCGGAGTTAAAGACCAGTGGAAACAGAAAACATTCGTGCAACATAAACATACTGAAAGTTCAAGTGACTTGCTGAGAAACTGTGTAAACTTGTGTATGTGTTTGCTCCTTTTCACTTTCTGCTCCGCTTTCCTCATTTTGATAAACTAAACCTTTACTAAGCAACCGTCCTGTGGCATTTGATGTTAGTTGCCATGGCAACAGTTAGATTGGCGAAAAGGGGGCATGTACTATGGTGTGTAGTTTCGTCAGATGTTTCACAGAATTATTATATATAATATGAAAATATAAAACAGTTTAGTTGAGTCCTTGTGTGTGTGTGTGTGTGTGTGTGTGTGTGTGTGTGTGTGTGTGTGTGTGTGTGTGTGTGTGTGTGTGCAACTAACTGCAGTATTATCATATACGATCAGAGATCGATCACGCGTGATTTGTAAAATAATCAATTCACTTAAATTTAACAAAAACACTTATTAAATCTTCTTAAAATATAATAAATACTTATGTTCTGATAGACACACTTACACGTGTTAAGTGAATTACAGGGTTATTAACACGTATCCCAGAATTATTCTCCGAAGACTGAAAAAGCCTTTATCTCGTCTTCAGCAGATATATGATGTTTATTAGAAAACGAGATACTGGTTGTTACTGCTAACGCAGATGTTTACGGTGAACCGTTGTGAACAGATATGTACTGGTGACGACTTTCAAGAGACCTGTACCGTTGTAATTAAATCTGTGAATCACTTCACGTGTATAATAACAATTCCTATTGCTCATTCCCTGTGATACTAACTAATGTGTGTATATAGTTGTCACGGGGCCAGTGCATAAGAGGTGTTAGCTTTCAAGTGCTAACGACCTATCAAAATATGCCTCGTCTCTTGCCTAGAGTCTGCGCCTTTGGTGGACCCGCTGACTGTGTAATTAAGAAACTGTGACGGTTGATTATAACAGATATATATATTTGCATATACTGCACATATAAACGATATATAATATCAAGTATCCACTATGAACTCCAAAATAAAACACAATATTTATATTACAAGTGTATATGTATGTGCATATGTGTAATATTAAACTCTGATATAATACTGCACTTTGTTAAGCAAAACCAAATGGCTGAGTGATGCTATATATTAATGTACATGTATGTAACAATACTGCATGAATAAAAGTCTTTTTTTAAAGCAACTAAATAAAAAATAATAATAATAATAAGGTGCCATTTTTTCCAAATCTGCACAGTGCCATTTTTTCCGAGTGCCAATTTTTCCACTCTAACTTGTGCAGCTGCCATAATGTTAAATGTGAAATAATTTTCCTTTTTGATATAAAACTTTATATAGATTAAACCGGGAAAAGAACCAATGTACAAGCACCTGCTCCCTATAAGAGAAAGAAAAATTTACTATCCAAAACAGTAAATTGGTAGAGCATAATACGATCAAATAAACAAAAAACAAAAACACACATATAGATAATATACCTACGGTATTAATGGAAGCCTATTTACAAATTCTACCCAGGAGAGTAATCACATACATGCTACTTCAGTGTTCTTATCTCATTGTTAACAAAAAAGACGTCTCGTAACTGCAGCGCAGAACTTACAAACCAATTAGAAATGTCTACATCCCGGGACTTTTATTATTCTGTTAACTAACAGTAGATCTTTAATTAATACACACTGTTAGGAATATTTGTAGAAATGAATGTTTTACATATTTACTTACTTTAATGATGCATACAGGTTAATTACGAGATGTTAAACTGTATTAAAGTCAGATATTTAGGTAAATAGTAAATATGTTACGACATTTTCAAAAACTGTACCTTAAAAGTACAACAATACAAAATATTATAAGTAAAAATATAGCTACCAGCGAATTCTACAAGTACGTATAACTTAAATTGCGATCCGTGGCTTAGTAAATAAGTTAGGACCAATTTGCTAACTTAAAGAAACACAGAAAACAGTACATCAAAATATCGAAGAGAAAACCTTCCACAGCTTGAACGAGGTCCTATTAGGGTATAGTTAAGAGCCCTACTATGTATGATTAAAAACACGGTTTACCGTCATAATAGTTCAGTTTTGTTGCAGATTTTTCATATTAATTTATACATTATTATTAATTATATTATTATATCAAAAATATATACATATGTACGCTCACAAAAGCACAGGCATAAACACATACATACATATATATATACATACATACATACATACATACATACATACATACATACATACATACATACATACATACAAACATACATACATACATACATACATACATGCAAACACAGGCCTACAGAGTACGTCTTCATCAGAGCTAGGTTCTGACAAAAACAAACTCTAGTTTAAATCCTCTAGCAGTGGCCTCTAACAGATTTTTTATTCAATGTTAATTTGTTCCAAATATTGTCTTTACAGCTTCCCAATATTTGTCTCCTCAATACGTCTATATCCGGTTCTTGTCTTCATGTTCTAACGTTTACTAGAACTCAAACATTATTTATTATTCTAAATAAAATCAGTGGTTTATTCAATATCCTGTATTTTCTAAAATATTTCTGTAAATATCCTTATCTTAACCGTTCTCCATTACAATTTTTACATTCTGTCAATCTTTTTCGATCATTATTACTTTGAATCCATTCTTTGTGGCAAACCTAGCTTTATAGCTATTATTTCTACAATCCTTTCTAACAATCCTTACATTCCAATTTTCCTAACAATCCTTACATTCTAATCTTTTTAAAAATCCTAACATTCTGACCTTTCTAACGATCTTTCTTAATAATCCTTACATTCCAACTTTTCTGATAATCGTTACATTCTGACCTTTCTAACGATCTTTACATTCTAATATTTCTAACAGTCCTTACATTCTGACCTTTCTAACAATCCTTGCATTCTGAGCTTTCTAACAATCCTTTCTCTTAGTCTTTTATCTAACGAGCTATGGTAAACAGTGTACAGATCACTGGAAACGCCTTAATCAGTTGAAGAATTGTTTTCTCGCTCCACCTGTCTGTTGCTGGCGATAATAACTGAGTTCTGTTTTTCTCAGACATTCCCAATATAAGTTCTTAGACTTGAGAAAACATCTATTAGTTTCTGACATGACACTGCAGGTGGGTGTGTAGTCGTGTGCAGAAATAAATATTGTACGTGCAGAATTCCACTTTTGAACTGTGTTCCTAAACTGAGCATGTTAGTGTTTCTCTCCAGAATGCGTGCTTGTGTGTGTACATGTATAACCTGTGTGTTGTCATATGTCAGTCTGAATATGGTTGTAAGCGAACAAGGAGCCACAGTTTTACATTTAGCTTGACAAGGGGAAGAAAGGAAATATTATGAGGTACAGTCGGTCATGTGACTACCAGTTAGGTATATACTGCATATATACAATAACACATTTTTTTTCATTTATATTTATTTGTGTCCATTAACACATTTATTTGAACATCTATATATTAAAAGGATCAATAGAAAATTCATTACTAAGGAGTTACGAAACAAACAAAAGAAAAATGAGTATTTCTTTACATGATTTTTTTGAATGACGTCAGTGAGTTTTACTAATTTTTCAACAGCGGAATGCTCCGTGTATAAAGGTTGAAGTTGGATAGCTGGTCCATACATCATTGCCTTAGGTAATAAACAAAACGAGTAAAGCAAGTATCAAACATCAACAAGATTCATTTATCTTTTAGAAACAAAAATAATATGAGATATTTCTAATCTTCCTGTTGTGTTATGTAAAGACATAACGACAAAACATGTTAGTGAAGTTTGGAAAATTCGTTTAAATGTTTTCCTCGACATGTTTTAGTGATCGTTTTAGCAGAATACAGGGCATCTCATTTCTGTAGCGGTTTCGCCTATTACTTCTCCAACACTGGAGTTTAGTACCAAACGTTGTTCTTTTTTAAACTGTGTCATTATTACAGCAGCTGTGTCAATAATTTCTGGTTTCAGTCACTTTTAGTTGGCCAGCGATATGATAATGAGATACGTACGTAGCAAATCTGCCTGTAACATAGTCATAGGTGCTGACACGAAATAGTACTTCACCTTGCACTGGATTAACTACTGTGTATGTTTAAATACTGAAGACTGTATTAAGATGATAAAGGACAGTCAGAACCGTGCATCCTCCACTTCATTTAACATGGAAAGTTTTGTAGAAAATAGTTTGATGCTTACTTATATTTTAACGTGCAGTAGTTTCTTTTCGTTCACCTTAAAAAAATAATAATAATAAATAAAATAAATAAATAAATAAATAAATAAATAATAATAATAATAATAATAATAATAATAATAATAATAATAATAATAATAATAATAATAGTAATAGTAAGATCAAATATTTAGTGATACGACAGATTTCACATATATATATATATATATCTGTGATGTAAAGAAAAATTAGTGTATACTTAATCACACGTAAAACTGGGACAGAAGAAATGAACGACAGAGAGAGAAAAATATAATAAAATGAAACCGAATGTTCCGCACTGATATAATCTTTAAATTTCAAATTTATTATCAAAATCTTTGTCAGCTTGCTTGACTATAACTGAAACAAGACGTTTATTATAAAACACGTTAATCCGATTCTTGACTGTAAAGACTTGAATATCGCAGAAACAGTCGTTGTCTGTCGCTGAGTCTTCCACAGAAACAACTTAACAACCTCAGCTTACTTGTTTTTACAGAACTGGATAAAGTCTCACCAAACAAAACACGTTTTCTTATGTAACTCGTCGAGTCAGTGTTTCTGGCTCGAGACCAACTTTTTATCTAATTTCCTTCATGTTGGTGTTCTTAGAGTGTGCATCTTGAAAAACCCTTCACAAAGAATTCTTCCCAAACGAAACAAAATTCTTTACTTTTTTTTTTACTAATGTACACATCCATTTTACACATTTTTTTTATTTCGAAGAAATTATTAAAAATAAAAACAAACAACAATAAAAACATTTTTTTTTTTTTATTTCGTTTCTTTCTTTCTAGTAAATATTCATACATAAGAACAAATTTAAATATATGTATGCACAAACATCAATGCATGCAAGCATATACACATTACACACATAACCTTCAGTGTTAATGAGTTAAACTAAATTACATGTTTACCACTGCACACATAATTATACTGCTGGATTAACATGTTTGTCATTGCAACATATACATATATCAGTATATAAACAAGTTTAACGTGCTATGATATTTTTTATAGGAATATTACGAGTTGATTATTAACATATTTGTTAACTTACAGTAACTATGTCCTGTGCAATATTGTATTGTGCAATAAACAGCATCCAGTCTAATATCGGTATAGATCAATGATAAAACATAATTTATAATAACATAAACAATTGTAAATATTACAATATAACATTTTACGTATAACAAAGAACCTGTATATTTATGTGTATGTAAATATCTGTGTATGTGCTCTAGAATATTACATACCGAACATACAGTGTAGTAAGATAACATTAATGAGATAACACGGTCTATCAAAAATGTGCTAATTAACACGTGTGTAAAAGTACACAGGCTACTTACCACTCCCCTCTCCAGTGTTTGATAAACTGTTTACATTCGTTTATCTTGGCACTTGAAAATCTTGGGTCATTAATGTGAAAATGTTTTTCACTTTCTTTTCTCGGATGCGTTATAGATAAGCTCATATTACATATTAAAAATAGTAAAGCCTTTATATATATATCCGTAGGTTTGTATTTATGTGCGTATATGAATGTATGTGTGTATTTTACTTCTATGATTATTATTATTATTATTATTATTATTATTATTATTATTATTATTATTATTATTATTATTATTTCAGGCAGTCCGTTTTCCTGTGTGGTTGATTCCATTGATGGCGCCTTTGTCACAGCGTTTGGAGGGGGTCTTGTGGGCGGGTCGAGCGGCCAGGAAGCTAAGTTTACTGTCGTTACTAAGAAAGGAACTGCAAGTACGTACAGACGTTTGGTGTAAAAGCCCATGATCTCATCTTACTTAGATCTCATTTCACTTAGATATTAGTTTAGTTACTTCTCAACTTACTTAGATCTTATTTCACTTAGATATCGGTTTAGTTAGATCACAACTTACTTAGATTTCATTTTATTTAAATATCAGTTTAGTTAGATCTCAACTTACTTAGATCTCATTTCACTCAGATATCAGTTTAGTTAATTCTCAAATTACTAAGATTTCATTTCACTGAAATATTATGTTTTCTGTATAGTTAATTAAAAGTACTTTTGAAAATACAGTTTATTCATGCAACTTACTTAGATTTCATTTCACTTAGATATTAGTTTAGTTAGATCTCAACTTACTTAGATTTCATTTCACTTAGATATTAGTTTAGTTAGATCTCAACTTACTTAGATTTAATTTCACTTAAATATCAATTTAGTTAAATCCCAACTACTTAGATTTCATTTCATTTAGATTTCAATTTTGTTACATCTCAACTTACTTAGATCTCATTTCAGGAGATATCAGTATATATATAGTGTTAATATATGACAGGAGATATCAGTATTGATACTGTACGTGTTAATGTATTACAGGAGATGTCAGTATTGATACTGTACGTGTTAATATATTACAGGA
Organism: Chrysomallon squamiferum; assembly: GCA_012295275.1. Lineage (NCBI taxonomy): Eukaryota > Metazoa > Mollusca > Gastropoda > Neomphalida > Peltospiridae > Chrysomallon > Chrysomallon squamiferum. The sequence continues at coordinate 27,748,382 of CM022679.1, forward strand.
GATATCAGTATTGATACTGTACGTGTTAATGTATTACAGGAGATGTCAGTATTGATACTGTACGTGTTAATATATTACAGGAGATGTCAGTATTGATACTTTACGTGTTAATATGTTACAGGAGATATCAGTATTGATACTTTACGTGTTAATATGTTACAGGAGATGTCAGCATTGGTATCGAGGGTCCGTCCAAGGTAGATGTGAAACGTGAGGACAATTCGGACGGCTCCAGCACAGTGACGTACATGCCAATGCAGCCTGGCGCCTACAGCATCAGCATCAAATACAAGTCTAAACACATCAAAGACTCGCCTTTCAGCGCCAAGATTTCAGGTTTTAACATCTTCTTTTCTTACCTGTCTGTCTCAAATACAAGTCTAAACACATCAAAGACTCGCCTTTCAGCGCCAAGATTTCAGGTTTTAACATCTTCTTTTCTTACCTGTCTGTCTCAAATACAAGTCTAAACACATCAAAGACTCGCCTTTCAGCATTTCAGGTTTTAACATCTTCTTTTCTTAAAATACAAGTCTAAACACATCAAAGACTCGCCTTTCAGCGCCAAGATTTCAGGTTTTAACATCTTCTTTTCTTACCTGTCTGTCTCAAATACAAGTCTAAACACATCAAAGACTCGCCTTTCAGCGCCAAGATTTCAGGTTTTAACATCTTCTTTTCTTACCTGTCTGTCTCAAATACAAGTCTAAACACATCAAAGACTCGCCTTTCAGCGCCAAGATTTCAGGTTTTAACATCTTCTTTTCTTACCTGTCTGTCTCAAATACAAGTCTAAACACATCAAAGACTCGCCTTTCAGCGCCAAGATTTCAGGTTTTAACATCTTCTTTTCTTACCTGTCTGTCTCAAATACAAGTCTAAACACATCAAAGACTCGCCTTTCAGCACCAAGATTTCAGGTTTTAACATCTTCTTACCTGTCTGTCTTTTGTCTGCATATAATTTTGTCTCTCTGTGTCGCAGATAATCTTTATCTGTGATTATCTTTAAGCCTTTTTCTCTCAAGTCCCTTGTGTCTGTGTGAGCTAGCGTCTGTCTTTCTGTGTGTATGTCTATAGAAACATGTGTTTATGTGTTTCCGTTTTTCTGTATGACGTTTCAGTCTCATATAGTAAAATATATATTAATGAAACACTTTACTTCTTTCAGGCGAAGGACGAAAAAGAGTTCAGTTCTCTATCGGCAACAGCAGTGAATATTCTCTCAAAGTGGTTGAGGCTGACATCGTCGACCTCGTTGGGACAATCAAGAGTCCAAAGGGTCAAACCGAGCCATGCATCTTGAAAAAGCTGAGCAGTGGCGAGCTGGGTATATATATATATTAATTTAGTTTTGAATGTCTGTAAATGACTTCTTAATTAATGAATCCAAGACAATTTGAACAACTGAAATATTGAAACCATATTTTCCTCTGACTTCGAGTCAGTGATCATGTGAAATCGCGGTAACTCACAATCTGATAACCTATACGAAGGGCGAAACATAATTACTGTAAGATGCCAACAGCACCAGTAACAAGGGCACGACATCCATTACTTACGGCAATATCTGTATTTAATTTTTGTTATTTCCATGTATCTCGGTTTACGTTGCCTAATCAAAACTTCTTTCAGCGATTGCTTCATTCACGCCTCACGAGCAGGGAGACTTCATCATCAGCGTGTACCGCAACGAGAAGCACATCAAAAACAGCCCGTTCAAAGTCCACGTCGGCGACAAGGAGATGGGTAATGCTGCCAAAGTCAGCGTCACTGGCGCCACCAATAAAGCGGTGGCGAACAAGGGCAATGAACTTGTCATCGACACAAACGGAGCAGGTGAATACTTTTAGCGACTGTCTTGTTTCACGTCTTCTGTGTTCAACAAAACCACTAGTGACACTGACCATGTTTCTCTTAGTGTCTGAGGTTTGACAAAATCACTAGTGACACTGATTAGTTTCTTTCTACTTTATGGTTTGATACGTATTTACCAACAGCAAGACAAGCTGTACGCGCACGTAACAAAAATAAACAATACTGACTTTGATATCCATGGGGACGGAAAAAAAACAACCAGATATCTTGCTTCACAATGAAGCAATAGCAGACATTATTTGTCAGAAAAAAATAAGTAGATGAAATACATTAATAACTATTATTACATTAATATTATATTTTAAGATCATGTAAGATTTTGTTTATCTAATACACGTAAGTTATATTAATGAAGGATCATCATATAAGACATTCATTTTCCACAATATTATTTTTATCTGAGGTAACTTTTCGTTATACTTTTTTCACATTTTATTTTTGATTTTCTTACTGTCTTTTTTATCAGTTAGTTTACTTGGATTTTTTTTACTGCTGATCTCTTTCGACTTTTTGTACTCTATAGTAAAAGATCATCGTTATAAGTGTGCAAAACATCAGCCTATTCGAATCATGCCGACTGACCTCAGTAATGACGATTATATCGATATTGCTGCCAGACAACGATGTGCTATAAAAATTCTCAACAGTTTACGCTGGAGACTTCAACTTTTATTTCTAACATTAACACAATAAATTTTCTCTGTTGTAGAAATCAGCCGGTATTTTAAATAATACCGCAATACATATACATGACATTAGACATGGAGCTTGTATTTTTTTTATTTCAACACGACGAATAATTTATTAACTGTCGATGTCAAGCTGTATTTTTAACGTTATTAACACAATAAACTGACTTAGACTACAATCTGTATGTTTGACATTACAACAGGTTACGGAGCTCTGAGTCTGTCCATCGAAGGTCCACATCGTTCTGACATTGAATGCGTACACTCGGAGGGGCGGAAGTACACCATCCATTACTCGCCTCACGAACCTGGCATCTACATTCTCAATATTAGGTTTGCTGACGAGCATATTCAAGGTGCGTGCTGTCCTGCGATTTAATACGAGGTTTACAATATCAAACGTTGAACAAGACATTTTATTGTTATCCATGAAAATTGTATAAGATAGTTTTGTCTATCTTTCTGTCTTTCTGTCTGTCTATCTGTCTGTCAGGCTAGCTAAGCCATACATAATGACTTTATAATAATAATAATAATAATAATAATAATAATAATAATAATAATAATAATTATTATTATTATTATTATTATTATTATTATTATTATTATTATTATTATTATTATTATTTATGACATTTTGAAATGTAATTTTTTCTTTCATCCAGCTAACATTAATCACTGTAATGGCTTACTGCTTAATATCTTAATAAAATTTTAGTAGAAATACAGAGAGATAAAATGAAACAAGAAATGATAAAAAAAAAAAAACTGCAGCATATATAATTCACAAACCATATAATTTTCAAACGTTCTTACATAAACTCTCACATATGCGAGCGCGCGCTTACACACAGAGCCCAACAGACACACATACACACGTGCACACACACACGCACACACACACACAGGCACGACATACACTCTCGCTCACACACACACACACAGGCACGACATACACTCTCGCTCACACACACACACACACATGCACGACAAACACTCTCGCTCACACACACACACACACACACATGCACGACATACACTCTCGAGCTCACACACATATATAAATACAGTGATGTTATATAAATCAGCAGGTGACAGCTCAGAAATGGTAATAAAGAATCATGAACCAATAACATTTCTCGAAATCTTGTAAAATATTCGTGAATTAATTATGGCAGCCATTAGGAAGAGAATGACTGGATTATGTAATAACTTCGCTGGTACATTAGTAAGTATGGAACATTCCATATTAATATTATTTTTGTGTTAACTATGAATGAATGGATGGATAGATGATCGGATAATGCAAACGGAATAATTCTGCACTGCTGAATGAATATTTAAAATTGTTATTGGAAAAGATAGAAATCTATTGCTGAACACGTTAACAATTTTTCAGAGTTTCCTCTTCATTTCTCACCTTTTATAACACCCTCCATCACCATCTGTTCCCCACAGTTCCACTCTCCTTTGCACCTCTTGCCGTCTTGTTTACAGGAAGCCCGTTTCTGCTAGATGTGGTGGGAGACCCTTCGGGTCGGATTCGCCAGACGGTAGTCAAGGAGATGAAGACATGCGAGGCACAGCCAATTAACGAGTTGTGTCAGGTTATTCTACAGCTGCCTGGTAAGATGTTACTATAGAAACCATTTAGTAGTTGTGTCGCTTCATCTAATATCACTGTTTATTACAGGAAGTCCCTTTCTGATAGACGTGGAAGGGGAACCTTCTGGACGAGTTAGGGAAACAATTACACGCGAAATGAAAACCGCAAGTGCAGTCCAACCCAACACTATGTGCAAATTTCTTTTATGCATTCCCGGTGAGTGACGTCGTCATATTCTGCATCCAAGAACCTATATCCAGTAACCGGCACTATTTATCTCAGTATGCACGTGCTGGTCACTCTTCTTGCACGTGCTGGTGTCTGGAATGCACGCACCAGCAATACTTCTGCATCCAAACTCTCTCGAAACAGTATTTGGAATGGTTACCAAGGTTCAGCCATATAATAATTTTGTTCTTCTCACAGTGATATACCGTACTGCCTGCTCCCGACATCGGTGGAATTACCATTGTTTACATTTTATATATAATTTATTTATTTCTTTATTCGTTTAACTCATACAGCTTATATTGTCTTTATTAACAATATGTGGATTTTATAATTAAAAAATTCTGCAAGCATTTCAAGTTCATCTTGAACAAAACTGAAC
>CM022679.1:27758163-27823163 GCA_012295275.1 Chrysomallon squamiferum
AGGTTGATGAAGGCTACGAATTCACCTACACGCCTTTCGCCGCCGGAAAGTATCTCATCACCGTTAAGTACGGAAATATACCCATTGCTGGCAGTCCCTACCAAAGTGAGATCACTGGTAAGTTAGTTAACTATTTTCAGTCACTGTGTTTTCAAACATCTGCTGAATATCACAAATATTCAGATTACAGTAAAGTACGATTTGTGTGTCATTATCAACCAACGACTGCACACTGCTTCACTAAATTCTGTTTGTTTCGATGCAGGTCTACGAATAAAATATGTTAATTTTCAAATAGATCCCTTGCATTTAATCATTGTGCATTATATTTCTGTGTTTAGTTCCATTTGTTAGAGCAAAATTAATATAAGATAGACATACAGTGCAGACAGGAACACATAAAAGTTGCTAACAGAACTGTCCATTGTGGAGTTGAGTGTCGTGTATATTTCCAACAAAATATTGTACTTATTATATTTGCTCGTTCGTTCTTTCAGTCGTTCATTTATAAATATTTTATATCAGGTTCTGGACGAAAGCCCTCTCCGCTCACGGAGCAGTCCACTATGGTTGTGGAGACTGTGGAGAAAAAGGTGGGAGCGCAGGTGAAGAAGAAACACCGCGGTGACGCCAGCAAGGTGACAGCTAAAGGCCCGGGACTGAAGAAAGCTTTCACCAACAGACTGCAGAATCTTACAATAGACACGAGAGATGCAGGTACGAAATTGTTTTGGTATTTTTCAATTTTTATTATTATTATTATGCGATAACCGTCGAGTTTTCTTTTATTTAAGTTTATTTTTTTTAGTTTTTTTTTTGTTGTTATTTAGTTGTTGTTGTTTGGGTTTTTGGTTTTTGTTGTTGTTGTTTTTTTTTTTTTTTTTTTTTTTAATTTGACAGTGGCAATATAGAGTAATTCGTTGAGAAAATATGAGAGGAACAAAATAAGGAAATATCTGAATACGTGTTTGAACGGGATTTATCTGTTCTGTTAGGAATTAGTCAATGCAGTTCAAAATGTTATATGTTTCTAGTGCCAGACATTAATGCCAGTTTTATCACTGCTAAAATGTAATCTGATTTCAGTCATTATAAAGTAAACAAATAAATAAACGTTTTTCTTCAGGTCACGCAGTTCTCAGTGTTGGTATGATCGCGCCTAGTGGAATGCCGGAGCCCGAGTTACAGGTGAAGAAATTAACCAACACCAGTTTTCAGATCAGTTACAAAGTACAGGAAATAGGCGAGCACGTGCTGCACATCAAGTGGGGAGAGGAAGATATTCCCGGAAGTCCATTCGTACTTAACACGTGAACAAATGATGATGTCACTTAGAATTTGAATACGTTATTCCATACCTTCGTTTTAAAACTTTTTAACAGACATAAAGACTTTTTCCTAACTTTAAATTATTTTGTATCTAATTCCTTTTACAAAACTGTTTTAAAAGTATGAATATTTTGAGTAAGACCATTTTCGTTTTAGTTTCTCTTTTAGAGATGTTAAGAAAAGGACAATCTGTTTGACAAGTATAGCGGATGGAAATTAATGTGTAATCATTTTTATTTTTTTAGTACAAGAATTATTATTATTATTATTATTATTATTATTATTATTATTATTATTATTATTTGAAAATTGAATTTGAAACTGTAACATTAAAAACAAAAGAAGCTAAACTGAATCCAAACCACCGCGGATCGTGTAAGTTACAATTTAGATTTCTGCCGCATTGTCATAAACTAAGTAGCGTGTTAGCTTTACGTGCAAGCTTATTTCAAGGAAAGTTTAAGTCATTCTTGAAAGAAATTAATAAACATTACATCTGCTGCAAGATGAACTTTATTTAGTAATAAATTTAACTAAAATCTTTCTTGACATGTTTTATATCATGAAATTTTTTTTCTTAATGTGAATAAAACACTAACTTCCTAGGTTAATATATATATTTTTTTTTTTTTTTTTTTTTTTTTTTTAATATTTAACTCGTACAAAATATTTTGACATCCATATTTTATTAAAACAAGGGCACAAAACGTAAATGAAACATTATTATTTTTTTTTTTTTTTTTTCGCACAAAATTAGAAAATTGTTTTTATCTTTAAATTTTTCTCTGATCTGACAATATATTGGATAAAAATACAACAGTTTCTTTTTCGTAAAATTTGTTATGAAGACAAGTGAATCTTCCACGGGTGTGAAATTTGCATTAATATTTAGTGAAGCTTTTATAAACATAAAGTTTGCATTGTTATGCCGCAGACGTACCATCGATGTATAGACTTACTTACTTTATTATTTATTTATTTATTTATTTATTTATTTATTATTATTATTATTATTATGATTTATTATTATTATTATGATTTATTATTATTATTAAAATTATTATAACTACTTGTGAAATAAGATTCTTATAGTTAAAAAAAAAAAAAATTTTAAATATACGCTGTATCGTTATATTGTTAGAACGTATACATATAAAATATTATACAAAATCTATATAAATATATTCTTATTTATTAATATAGTTTTAGAGTAAATTGAGGTTTGCTGTGATTTTTTCTTTCGTTTTCTACATTTTTATATATGATGCTTTATGTTAATGTCATCAGTTAAAATAATAGTTGATGATGGTTTACAATTTTTAACCCACATTTTTGGATGCATGCAATTGTAGTGCTTTTGTTTTACCTTACTAGCGCATAGAAAGTTTATATACGTTTCTGCTGTGAAATTTCTAAGTTGACTGTTTGAGCAATAAACTTTTAATACCTTTTAAAATCATTTTTGTTGTTCATTAAATTTGTTTTTCTATATTAACACGAATATAGCGTGTTACGAAACAAAAATGCAAACAATTTAGAGTGATTATAATTCATATGTAATTAAAGTAGAGAGAGAGAGAGAGAGAGAGAGAGAGAGAGAGAGAGAGAGAGAGAGAGAGAGAGGAAGTACTGATGACAGACACACAAACACACACATATATATATAGTACAGTGCGCTTTGCAGTGAAGATATAGTATCTACAGAGAATATTTAACTTTTAACATAGGCGCGTCAAATGTCACATGACTGACAGTACTGCCAGTCTTCCACATGCATTAAAACACCTGTGAAATGCATCAGCCAATCATCAATGTCCATGGTCAAAGGTCAAATGTTCTGACAGGTAATAACTCGTCTCTGCAGTCCCAGCGAAAAGTATGATGTTTGTGTACATAAGTATATACTTGTACGTATGTGTGTATGTGTGTATCCCAACCGAAATCAGAACAGGTTATCATACTGAATTCACTAATCAGTTTAGTTTTCTAATTTCAGTTTCTAATTTGTTATTTCAAAGAATATCTAGTCAATAAAAGCAGTGAATAAAATAAGCCAGGGATTCTTCAAAGCATTTCAACAGAGAAATCTTCACCGGTTAGAAACGCTAAAGGCCAATGTTTCTGTTTTATCAGAGATTTAATCACAGGTTGTCCTTGAGTTCACAAATTTTGGCACTGAAACCGGTTTTCACACCATGCGCACAAATACATTTCCGTGGGTTTACTAGAATCAATAGATAAAAAAAAACATCCTCTACACATGCTGCATTACATCTAATTGACCGAATATGCGATCACTTAATTATTTTATTTCAACCAACAGAGAACAATGCTCCTATGAAATCGACTTTCTGTATTTATATGTCTCCCCCTACCCCACAGTGGACAAAAAATCTCTAATAAATTAGGCATGCTGGACTTTTAAATTAATGTTTCTTTTCACCTACAAATGTCAGATTCATTTGTTTACTATGATTATTATTCTTTCTCTTTTTATTAACTATCTTAAAAATGCTATCTTGATATAGTCAACCAGGCATTAAATGTATCGTGCTGTTCAGATTAACACCAACGTGAAAGGTATTTAAAAATTACGTATCTGAGCACTAAATGTCTAACATTATTGATTTTGTTTGAGGAAAAAAATATTTTATTTCAGGTTACATATTTTCGTTCTTTTCCAGTTAGCATTTAAAACGCGTCTTCCCACTGAGGCGAAGCATGAACTATGTGCGAGTAACAGCCCAGTGTGCATGGTTAAAGTTATCCTGAGACTCAATTCAACAACTGATCCTGAGAAAGATTTGAAAACACAACAGAAAAACAAGCTGTCAGTATCTTTTATTCTCTTTCCATATATGTATATGCAAGATTTACAAAAAAAAAAAAAACACAAAGTATTCTCCACTGATAAAACTACGACTCCTGGAGGTTTGAAAACACAGCTGCGACACAAGGTTATATGTGCACAACCATCAGCATACACTGGAAAAGTGGTGTCCATCTGTTTTGTCACACACACACGTATTCTTATGCAGCAACTACTACAGCAATTCAGTGCATTAAAACCAATTTAATTAAAAGTTTCATGTAAGTCGTTTAATATTTTTATAGCAAAAGAATAACTTTATTTTCATGAACTAAGTATACACTGTAAAACTCTCCTATGTACACTGCAAGCCAGCACAGCTGGAATTACACAAAACGTCAAATTACACCAAAGATTTACCATACCCGGTTTTTTTTGTTTTAAAAACCCTAATACTTATTATTAAAAAAACAAATGGACTAGTTGTAAAACAATTAATTAAATTGGTGTCACTTACTTAGCGTAACAAGGTCAAAGTTCATGCTTTGGAAAAGTCCTTTACCTAATTAACTATGGAATATGATCAATTCGATTCTTTTGTCAGATTTCAATATACTTCTATGCTTTCATTATTTAAAACATTAGCATAAAATCTCTGTTCACCTCATCCACCATTTAAGAAAAAAGAAACAAAACCAGTTTAATAGCACGTCATGATTCCAGCTATATTAAAAGTTTTTACATATATATATATATAAATGTATTCTGATTATACCTGTAGTCATTATCTTCTATCCAAAATATTTTAGTAAATAATCTGTTTTTACAGAGTGCAATAATGATAATATGGCAAGGACAAATTAACAATGTTTCGATCATTTAATGTGCAGAATAAAAGTCTAAGTTGTAATTTTGTAATCGAGTTTATCAAAGATAAAAGTTAATTTAATTTTCACATTTTTGTCTACAGGAAGAAATTTTAAAACAGATCTGTTTGCATCCAAAGCATAATTTCTATGTCAAAATTACACGTTTTTTACAAAAGACATTTATTATATCCTCCTGGATGGAATTTCAGTTCACTGACGCAGAATCAAGCTAGATGGAGAATAGTGTAATAACCGAGTGTTCTGATAAATTAGGCCTCCAAGTCCAAACCAAGACCCAGCTTGTGTCCACCTGCATTGAAATTCTTCCCCTCTATCAATGAGGAAAGAGTAAGTTTCACACCTGTAAAATACAATGTTTACTACAAGTAACACACACAACCAAATACACAGATGTATGCTGTTACATGATATACATCAATACATTTCAAGCTATATATAAACACACACTACAATAGAGGGCTTAAAATTAGGAACCTTGGCATCCATGAAAACCAAATATTCCATCAGTAAACCTCACAACTGAAAACTGCTGTATAAAATGGAAATTCTCATTGTCAATACTGACTTTGCTTCTACTCTTTTATATGTTCACAAATGTCAGATAAATCACTCTTAATGATTTTCCGACAATCCACTTTTTCCAATTTACTTGTGTATTATTATTGTAAGAATTTCTTTTTTGAAAATGACAATGTTCATTTTAAGTGGATTAAAACTAATTGATCTTAATTGATTCTTAAAATAGATTAGAAAATATTTAAAACAGTCCTTTTACAAATTAAAAATGACTGAATAGAGTAATCTTAGAAATGAAGAAAAATCTAAATTCTTACCATCTCTCAGCTTGTGAGAATAACTAAGGCCAATCTGGCTGGAATTGTTAACTTTTGCCTGCAGACAGAAAGGACAAACATAAAAATGTAATAAATAAATACTATGCTGATTTTCTCTGTTCATATACTAAAACAAGAAATCCTTTGTTAGTTTTTGCTTTTGATTCTTTTTTATCAGTTTGGGGATTTTTCACACAGTACTTAAAAGTAAGGGACATAATCCATATATCCTTTACGATGTAATTATTTCACTTTTGCAAGCAAAAACCTTGAAATTTATAATATTTAGAATTTATAGTGAATGTTCCACTTGTTTTCACATAAACAAAGTCCAAACTTACACTGAAATTTGAATTTTTGTCTAATGTGTATTTTGCACCAACAGCAAACCGAGTAGCATTGGTTCCTGACGTCCATGAGAGAATAACTCCGGTTTCCAATTCATCATTCACTCGCTGGTAGATGGAACCCGCAAACTCCTGACCATCATTTCTGAAATATTAACAAAACAAACTGAAACACAGACAAAATTTATAATCATTTTGTTACAAATTATAACTGTACTGTCTAAATTCATTTTGTCTTCACTTTTAATACTTGTGTTTTAATACTAGATTACTACAAAGTCTAAAATATGAATATCCACCACAAGCATGAGGTGTGAAATTTCCCTGCATGTAACCCACAGCAAAGTTACTTTTAGATATAAAATCAATACTTGCACATTAGTGTGGAGTGTGAAATTTCCCTGCATGTAACCCACAGCAAAGTTACTTTTAGATATAAAATCAATACTTACACATTAGTGTGGAGTGTGAAGTCTGACTGTGTGTAACCCACAGCAAAGTTACTTTTAGATATAAAATCAATACTTACACATTAGTGTGGAGTGTGAAGTCTGACTGTGTGCAACCCACAGCAAAGTTACTTTTAGATATAAAATCAATACTTGCACATTAGTGTGGAGTGTGAAATTTCCCTGCATGTAACCCACAGCAAAGTTACTTTTAGATATAAAATCAATACTTACACATTAGTGTGGAGTGTGAAGTCTGACTGTGTGTAACCCACAGCAAAGTTACTTTTAGATATAAAATCAATACTTACACATTAGTGTGGAGTGCGAAGTCTGACTGTGTGTAACCCACAGCAAAGTTACTTTTAGATATAAAGTCAATACTTACACATTAGTGTGGAGTGTGAAGTCTCCCTGTGTGTAACCCACAGCAAAGTTACTTTTAGACAGTTTTGATTTTGAAGTGTCAAATGACATCTGATATCCAGCCAACCAGCCATTGTAACTGAAAGAATAAAAGATGAACTGCATATGAAAGCAACATTTTTAAAATGATTACACTGACCTAGCTTTAATACTCATGTGGACGTAACAGTAATTTCTGAAGAGTTTACAAAACAGAGGCTTGTTTGAAATGTCTGATAAATCAGTGTGACAGCTCACTGGCAGGTAACATGGGATGCCACTCTTTTAAGTAGCAGGTTATCAATACTTCTTTAACTTAAATTAAAAAATAAATATACAAACCCAAGAACTGCAGCCCCATGCAGAGTTGGACCAGCAAAATCAAAATCTACATCAAAGTTCATGTTGAAATAATCCATCTTGTAAGCTGTCTTAATTTTGCCACTCTTCTTGCTATGAACAAAATTTAAAATGCATTTTAAATACGTGTAATCATAATTAAACACTCACTTTTCTAACATGTAAACTTCTTATTTCGTCTAACTTCATGTTCTCTTTATTAGAAGACAGCAGATAATACAGGTTGAATATTTTACTGGCTGCTTGTAATTGCATCACAGCTGTTTTCAATTTTAGCATTTTCAACACAAAAAACAAAAACAAAAAAAATGAAAGCTTCAAAATTTCTAGGGTAATTTGTGATATGAATAATTGTATCAAATGGCTGTTTCTATTCATTTCTCTGGGTAATTTCATTTTGCTTGTGGAAAGGTTTAAATCTGCACACTAGTCAGTTAAGAGAGATGACCTAGTGAAAGTAAATCTGAAACAGTCACAACAGCATCTACAACTGAGTTTATCACTAGTATGACCAATCTGTTACCAGCTATCTGATTCTATCACTAGTACGACCAATCTGTAACCAGCTATCTGATTTTATCACTAGTACGACCAATCTGTAACCAGCTATCTGATTTTATCACTAGTATGACCAATCTGTAACCAGCTATCTGATTCTATCACTAGTACGACCAATCTGTAACCAGCTCATCTGATTCTATCACTAATAGGACCAATCTGTAACCAGCACATCTGATTCTATCACTAGTACGACCAATCTGTAACCAGCATATCTGATTCTATCACTAGTATGACCAATCTGTAACCAGCATATCTGATTCTATCACTAATATGACCTATCTGTATCCAGCACATCTGATTCTATTACTAGTACAACAAATCTGTAACCAGCATATCTGATTCTATCACTAATAGGACCAATCTGTAACCAGCTCATCTGATTCTATCACTAGTTCGACCAATCTGTAACCAGCACATCTGATTCTATCACTAATAGGACCAATCTGTAACCAGCTCATCTGATTTTATCAGTAATACGACCAATCTGTAACCAGCACATCTGATTATATCACTAGTACAACCAATTCTCTGTCGATCATGACTAATTTTGAAAGAGTAAAAGTCATTCTGTCACTGTTATGACTAAGGTAAAACAATACTACTATACAAAGAAGTACTAACCCAGTCTGTGGTGCAAATGACGTATCAAAAGCTAGTTTCAAACCCTGAGCAAGCTGATCTTCAATTGTGATTTCAGTTTTTAAAACATTGTCTGTGTCCCATTTCTCAGTGAATGTCAGTCCTGAAACAAACACAAACAGGAAAGAAAAGATTTACCCAATTTGCAAGAAAAAAGGTAAATCATATTTATTTATTTGGAAGTAAATTGTTTGTGGATTTTTTGTTGATTTTTTATCTCATTCTGGTGTCATGTGAATAATCAGACAGCAAAAACAAACAATGTTTTTCTAAATCTTTCATAAAAAATACTGTGTCACGACAACAATTGTTATCAATTTGTTAAATTTGTTTTCGAATTAAAAAATTCCCTTAATATTAAAAATAATAATATGACTACATTCATTCAAAATTCCAGAAGAAATATAAAACAGTTTTAAACTATACAGGATTTCTATAATCCTTAGCTTTGTTTTTTGGTTTTTTTAGATAGAGGTGTAATATTACCATAATCCTTCCACTTGTATTTGGTTTCCAGGCTTCCTGATACTTTGCCTGTGTCTGTGCTGGAATTTCCACTGGTTGTGAACTCAACACCACTCTCAGTCTTTGTCTTCGCTTCCAACTTCCAGAATCCATAGTCTGTGATTCAGATAAATAAACACATTCAACTTGTATAAAGACTCATTTCATTATTCTGTATTCAAAACAAGCGTATTATTTTTATTTGTTTTACTATTAAAACAGATATAAGGAGTTAGGTACCGGATAGATAAATTTTTTTTTTAAATTAATTTTATACGCAAGAAAATAAATATAAAATGAAAGCTGCAGAACAAACAAACAAAACACACAAAAAATTATTAAAGAGTTTATTTGTTGTTTTTTTAGCATATTTTGGCAAATTGAAGAAAAGAGCAACTTTGGCGAGCTATAATTTTAAATTTTTAAAAAAGATTGACAATTAACAGGAGTGCTGGGACCAACTTGTTAAATGAGCTTTATTTTTTGCAGAGTTGTAAGTTTGTCTGTATGTTCACAACAACATGTTCAACATGCCATATTTGTCAAAATGGAAGGTGATAGAAAGACCCTAAAATTACTAAGTGCAAACAGACACTGTGGTTTCAGTTTTAGTCTCATTTGAAAAAGTCAACCAGTGTTGTGAACAGTTTGTTTAGTTCTTTATTCAGCATTCTATGAATACCTCTTGTACCTGGACTCACAGAATACATTGAACTGTTGTGTAGTACATTTTGTTATGTTTATGATTCTTAATTTGCCATTTATCGCAAGAATTTTGAAAGCAAAACAATCACCTGTCTAAGAATGGAAGAGATAATAATCGTTAATTTCTTAACATTCGTATTATATACAGGAATAGCCAGAACATAGAAAAAAACATGCATCCTACAGTTATTAAAAATATAAACAACATAGAAATATGATCGTTTTAAATAGCACCATTTTTTACTTGCACATAAAATCTGTGGCAATTTGGACCCTGTAGGAAACAAATTATGGCAATTTCGGTATGCACATGCTATTCATATTATATATATATGCTAAAAGTAGGAATATTGAAAAAAAAAACAGCCAACAGGACATTAAAAATATAAACATATAATCAGAGTGCCTGTCCTTTCTAGTTGTACAAAAAAATCTATGACAATTTATGGCAATTTTGCTAAGCATGTGCTACTATCAAATGCAGAGCTGTTCTACACAAAAGATGGCACACTGTACCACATTGTTTGAAAGGTAATTGAAGGGCTTATTTTCAGCCAGAGTTAAAAAAAATTAGTTTTGCACAGTTACCCAGGCATTTATAGTGACTGTTAACTCCATTATGTCAGTGGCTGACCATGGGCGACAGTTTGTTTACCCCACTACAACAAAAAACAACATCATATTTTAAAAGAACATAACATGTATTTCTGTATATTTGTTATTCATATTGTTTTACTGAAGGAATTTGGAACTGGAGGAAAATGGACAAAATCTTCACTTTTAATAGCTTTGTCCACTTATTTTGGTTAGGCTACCAGCACCTACAAGGAGGGAATTAAAAACTGACTATAAAAAGATTTACAATTCTGTAAAAATCTGATTTTAACTAATTTTCAATTTAAACAAAAATTTGATTTTTCACTGACAGATAATACTAATACATACTGTAACCCTTGGAGAATAAATCACGGGCTGATTTTCCAAGATCACCATAAACTGGAGGTGCCATCTTGCAAACTGAAATTACAAAAAAGCTAATTTTACATTCAGTTTATTAATATTTTCAATCTGTGTTATAGACGTAGTTATTTATATCTGCCTTCAAGTCTTACGTTACAACACAAGTACAATTAATTGTAACCCTAGTAATAGATTAAACATTCAACATGTTGATGAGATGTTCTTTAACAGCAAATCATTTTGTAGTACATTTATGAATTAGACACTGCCTGAACTGAAGACCACCATGACTAATTCTGTGATTCACATCTTGGTTTCAGTGTCAGGTGTAAGTAATTTCATGTCTTTGAACATTTACAAATAAAGGTGAGTTGTGTGAATACCAACAGATGCGATGAAGATGTTTCACATTCTACACATGCAGCTATATTTAATATGTAACCCACACAGACAAATTAGTCTTTCAAATGAATCTTAAAATAGCAGTTTATCCTATTACATACATGTTGAGGAAAATGTATATTGTAATAATTAAACAATTGGTTTTACTGCTTTATAAAATAATCTCTCTGAAGAACATAACGACAGTATTTGTGGTTTCTTTTATAACTTAAAACTCCATATTCTATCAGTATTACTCAGTTTATTGTGCACAATTCATTTGCTGTTTGACAACATTAATGTGCAGCGAGCTATTCATTTATTACTATTATCATGATTAGTGTTAAAATTAACACAGATTAGTAAGTAGGAACTGAACCCATAATGCTAACAATTTTATATTATCACAAAATCTGAAAATGTACCAACATCTCAGAAATCTATAATTTCTGATGCAAACACTCGGAGAATTGCATTATGTAATACAGTAAATGAGTAATAGTGTCTGCAGGATGGGAACTGAATTTACTCAGATTAATTGATGATCAACATAAAATGATAAATACTGTTAGACATTCAATGATTCATGATTTATCAGGTGATTCAAAGCACAACAGCGGTCTATAAGTTTCATAAACAGTAAAAATACTAATTAAAACACCATCCATGATCCAGTCATGTTCATGCTTAATGATCATCAATTATTAAAATTAATAAATATCATATTTAAAGCTGGTTCTGTAAGTATAAAAAATTAAATGCAATTCATATTTCATTAATGTATTTCTGATGTATATTATAAATCAATGAGTGAAGGTTTGAACAAATGCAGAGTTCTCTGCCCGAAAATGTCTCATCATCATGTCCATCGTCATTAAGAAGCATGCTCACTCCTTTCTACAAATGCAATGCTAAAACACTTTCAGCAAATTAACAATTATGTATGACCATCAATAATTAACAAACTCTACATGACAAAATTTACTCGACATGTTATTGCCATATCACACTGTATCTTACCTAGGAAAATGTGAAATCAAACACACTGACGAACAAGGTCACCGATGCCGGAGGAAAGACTACAGAGCGGGGTATTTTACTACGTCATCACGGCGTCCTAATATCATATTCTAAAATATTTTTAAATTTATAATCAGACCTACCTTATTATAGTTTGAACCAAGTTTAAAAACAAATATATAATTTAAAAAAAAAAAAAAAAAAACTGTTTTTTTAAAAAACATATCTTGTTGAATCAATAATTATGGTCTCACTCCATAGAAGAAAGTTCTCCTTATGAAATTTAAAAGAAATAAAATAAATATTTAATTAATTGACTAACCAATTAACAACAACTGTTATAATAATAATTAATAAATTCATCAGTGATTTTTGAAAATCATCTATACAGTTTTAATTTAATATTTTTGGTAATTTAAGTTATTTCCTATTTTGTTAATTATATAAAACAGAACATCGATACATAAAAATATTTGATGATACGTGAGGCTACATTACTTAGCTTAATAAATTTGAATGTAACAGTTATAACATGTTTTGTTTTTCTTTCTTATAAAAATCCCTGTCTATCTGTTATATCTAATCCACTGGTTTTCAACCTTTTATACCGCGACCCCTTATGAGCAACTCATTATGACGGATGACCCCTTTTATGACGGGTCCCAAACCTATCTACACTTTTCTTTTTTAATGTACCTTCCAAGTTAAGTTGAAAAAAGCTAAAACATATCCTCGCTCGAGAACGATCTCGCGAACCCCAGAAAAAAGACTGGCGACCCCTCTGAGGGTCGCAAACCCCACGTTGAAAACCTATGATATAATCCATCCATCCATCTGTCTACCTATCCATCCTTCTATCTTTCTGTGTTTCTGTCTATATCAAAAATTGTTTCTAGAAATAGTTACCTCAAAAATCATATTGTGTGGCAGTATAATAAAGTTGATTCCTTAGTTATGTGTGTAAATATTTTCTTTTCTTATTCCTGTTTAGTTTACTATTTTGTTAAATTTGTGCCTATACTTTTGTGAACTGTGAATAATAACAATAATAATAATAATAATAATAATAATAATAATAATAACAATAACAACAACAACAACAACAACAACAAAAACAACAGCAATAGTAACAATAACAATAACTGCAGAAACTGCTAAAAAAATATATAGGTAATACGAAGTATAAAAGTATGTACTGAGATCTTTAACGAATAGCGGAACAAACGAAAAGAAATTAACCATTGATCACAAGGAAACAGTGTATTGCAAATTTTGTTTTCGGTGACTGAAATCATGGCAAACAATCCATCAATTCCGGTAGATTTAGAACTGAAAAAGGTTGCAGTATAACTTTCATTTGTAATAATTACAACATGTATTTAATACTGTACAGTTATTTACTTCTAATAATTGTTTTACAGTGGATAACAATAGTGGTCAACGATAGACGTACATTAACATTCACATTGTATTTGTAACATTACAAATTTACTACAATACTAATATCAGTATCAGTACTCCCATCACTATCAGTGTCATGGATACCGGGATAGTAACTAGTAACTACAATGTAATTTAATGGTATTGGGTGTTTTGGGGTTGGGTTTTTTTTATAACTGAGTAACTATAATTTATACGTTCCTTAACTCGTTAACAAAGAAGAAGTTAGGTTAAATAACACGAATTACTTATTTTTTAATTTACTTTTGTAGTGACAAGTTATAACGTACTACTACTACTGAGTACAAAGGATGAAAATGATAAAACTGTAGAAAATATGATGGATGGTAAATTGTGTGTGTGTTCAAGATCAGGGAAAATACCATTATTTTGTGTAATGCTAAATACTGATGTTTTCAGAAGTGTGGAGCTGTCGTCACAATCCATCCAAGGTTTCATGTCTAATATATTCAGAATGATGTTATGTGTAGTCCTTCTGCAAGAAACTGAATATAATAAATAACTGCTTGCTGCTATTGAGAAAAGATTTTCTTGGACAGTTACAAAGTTACTAGACATGTGACAGAGCCAATGAAACATTTTTGACTAATATGACCTAGCTGTATTTCCTAAAATAATAATTTTCATTATTATATTTTAATAATTAATTTTGTTTGTTGTTTGTTTTTATTAATATTACTATTATTAACAATTAAAACATTATTGACAGGCTTTTCAAGGTCTTCAGAGCAAAATGGTGACAACAACACAACAGTTGAAAATCTCTGATGCTCAGGTTGACACGCTGAAAAGAAAAATAACTCATGCAAAACTCGTCACTTCAGAAATTTCACAACTCCCAGAAGATGTCCGTGTTTTTGAAGGAGTAGGAAGAATGTATGAATGTTTATGATCTGTTACATGAATACGTATATTACAGTTTGTTAAAGTAAAACTTTTTTTGTATTTATTTGTTTTTAAAACTAAGTTGATCTCTGGTCAAACGATGTCAATGAATCACAGGAATATAAAAAATAAAGTAAATGACATTACTGACTGACATTTACAATTATGTGAAGTGAAGTACAGATGTAACAGTATTTGTAAATTGTAGTAACATATTTTAGAGATTTTAAATAATCTAGTTTTTCTAACAACTATGAAAGCCAAAACATAATAATGTTAGAGAAAAAAATGATAAATCTATTTCCTCTTTTCAGAACTTTTTTTTTCCTTCCAGTTTACATACTTTTTTGCATTTGCAGGTTTCTCCTGCAGCCCAACACAGAAATTATGATAAATTTAGAAAAAACAATTAAAGCTTCAGAGGAGAAGATTAAATCAATTGAGGTGCGTTGTTAGCTATGTAACATGTTTTTACACTGTGTACACACAGACATGTAGCAGGCAGGAACTAATTATGTCTTAACAACAAACTGTAAATATTAACTAAAATTTATGAAAGAATACATTTTTTGTGACACAGATTATTTATAGTATAAAGAATTTTTATTTATGTAATTTTGTATGTGTTTGTCTAAACAAGTTCTGTAACAGAAATAATCTCAGTGAACATACAGACTGAGTTATTGGTAAGAAATTAATGTTTAGTTTATGTTTTTAATGTGGTTGTTATTCCTATCATTTAATTATTAATGAGTTTATTTTATAAATTAGTTTACTCACATTCAATACATTTGAGAATTTGGTATTTAAATGCTTATTTCAGACTGCAAACATGTATTTGTAGAAGAGTTTATGCTTTAATCACACTGTATACATGTGATAATTTTGTGTTTAAATGTTTATTTCAGACTACAAAAGTGTATTTGGAGAAGAGTTTACGGGAAAGTGAAAACAATCTGAGGGAGTTGGTTTTATCCAAGCAACAAGGAAGATAACTCCATTAACTTTTTGTGTCTATACATCTGTGTTTATTTCTATGTTTGTAAATAAATCTTACAAAAATTTATACTTTCTTTTTAATATTATAAATTTTGTTTTCAGTATAATTCTGTACTGGAATCTTCATAACATTGTAAGTATTTTACAGATATATATATATACATATATATATATATATATATATATATATTCTAACTAGGCGTGAAGTACATTATATGCTTACTTTAAATAGTGGACTTAATAATTTTTGCTTTATTAAATAGATTTGACTAAAAGTGATGACTGAATCTGTTACTGCAGAAACAGTAGAATTCAATGTAACCAACACAAAACTAAAACAAGACAAACTTAAACTTTGTGAGGAAAGAAGTCAGTTTTAAAAATAAAAATCACATTTGGAGTAGAAATGTTTCCATTGCATAATTATAAGTACTGAGTAGTTCTGTTTCTCATTTTCCTTTTACAGTGTGTGACTAAGTCGAGATAAATTATGTTTTGTTTTTGTTTTTGTTTTTTAAATGTGAATTTTCCCAAACTGAACTACATTCAAAATAAAATAAGTTATAGAAACATTCAGATCTGCTGATTTTTTTTTTTTTCAGTCTGATAAAGTTTAAAGAATGAAGTAACATGAAATAATATTATTACATGCCTTATTAATGAGTTAAAAGTAATTATTACTTGACCACAGACTACAAGATTTCAGGAAAAAGAAATGTTCACCTTGATGGATTTGACTATCATGAAAAACGGACAAATTATTAATTAAAAAATGGTTAGCTTGGTTTATATATCATTACAGGAGACAGCTTTCTTAGCATAATTAAATAAATTGACATCTTTATAGTATTACAGTTACTGTTTTTTATTATTTCCTATTTTTTTATAAATATAATTTAACTTGGGTTAATATTTCAGAACTTTTTAAAGGTTATAAAATAGGAATTTTTGTACTGCTAAAATTACAGCAAAATGAAAATGTCACATAAGACTGAGTCACTGTAGAGCGTCGTGAACAGACACAGTGTCCATTAACAATTGTTCATTTTTTAAATCTGGAGTAACTTTACTGAGCTCAGAGCAAGAGAAACATCTGTGTGCCAATCAGGACATTACTTTAAGAAAATATATATATAGTAAATTATTTTAAACGGACCAATCTAAAGTTTAGTCATTTGAGTACTTGTTTCAGTACTCAGACAGATTTAAGTTGCTGCTATGTTAGACGATTCGATATAAAGAAGTAAAGTTGTAGTGTTAGGATTAGTCAAAGAGAAGAATGCAGTGTTAGTATGTTAGAAAATTAGTTACAGAGAAGGGAACAGTGTTAGTGTGTTAGAGGATCAGTTATAGAGAAGAGTGCAATTATAGTTACTAGAGATAAGAACTGTGTTAAAGGATTAGTTACAGAGAAGAGAACACAGTATAAGTGTGTTAGAGGATTAACTATAAGTGGAGTGCACTATCTATGTTATAATAACTGATATATACAGTGTACGTTACAGTATCTAAAATGCATAAGCTGATATATAAAGTGTACGTTATAATAAATGAGGTATACTATCTATATTATAATAGCTGATATATACAGTGTACCTTATAATAAGTAAATCATTATCTGTGTTATAATAGCTGATATGTACAGTGTACGTTATAAGTATACTATTTATGTTATAATAACTGATATATACAGTCTACGTTATAATAATTGAAGTATACAATCTAATAATAACTGATATATACGGTTTACGTTATAATAAGTAAATTATACTATCTGTGTTGTAATAGCTGATATATACAGTGTTCTTTATAATAAGTGAAGTATACTATCTGTGTTATAACAGCTGATATGTACAGTGTACGTTATAAGCGAAGTATACTATCTGTTATAACAGCTGATATATACAGTGTTCTTTATAATAAGTGAAGTATACTATCTATTTTGTAATAACATATATAGTCTACGTTACAGTAAGTGAAGTGTACAATCTATGTTATGAGCGGTAATCTAATCGAGACGAAATATGACTGCGCTTACTCGAACAGTCAGATGTACAAAATGGAAATGACGTATTTAAGGAAATGGATGTTGGCTTGGTTAGACCGCAGTGTCGCCTTCTCAGTCGTTACAAATCAAGCAGCTAATACTGTTATTAAAAACATTTGGAAATGTTTCCGCTTGCAAATTTAATTTTGCTTCATGAAGAAGAAATATAAAAGAAAATTAAATCAGATATATATTGTAGTAATAAGCGGAGACGTGTGTTAAACGATAGTGTTTCTTATTTTTTTTTTTATTTTATCATATTTGTTAAAAAAGAACTAAACTGACGGGTATACAGGAATGTATGTATTTATACGTGTATGTCTATATGTGTGTGTGAATGTGTGTATGCATGTATATGTATGTATGTATGTGTGTATGTATATGTATGCATGTATATGCGTATATATGTATGTATGTGTGTGTATGTATGTATGTATATATTTATGTATGTATGTATGTATGTATTAATATTAATGTAAAAATACAGGTTAGTAAAGAACAACATTTTAAGTAATATTAATGTAAAAATACAGGTTAGTAAAGAACAACATTTTAAGTAATATTAATGTAAAAATACAGGTTAGTAAAGAACAATATTTTAAATAATATTAATGTAAAAATAGAGGTTGGTAAAGTACAATATCTAAGATAACGCAACAGAACTAAATTACTATATCCGTGGTAATATTACAATAAAATTAGTAAAGTAATACAGCATTATAACTAGAGCCACTAAAAAGACTCAGATAATATTACACTAATAAAAATGAGAAAGCAAAATATTAAACATACTGACAAAAAAAACAACAACAAAAAAACCTACAATAACAAGTTATCTTTATTCTGTAAAAATAATTAAATGCTTCATTAATTCACTTAATAACCTGCTTCATCTTTATATCCCATCATTCCATGCTTGCTTTAGCCTGCTGGGAAACGCTAGCCTCGGTTTGGGGTCAATCGCTCTGTGAGGCGCGGTGAGGCGCGCGCGGACCTGATGTCGAACTGGAGAAAAGTAAAATAAACAAGAACAAGTGAGAAAATTATGAATGCATAAGACAGAAAAACAAGTTGACATTTGATGTGGTAATCATTGTTGAAGTTTGTGTCATACATGAAAGAACTAAAATAATATTTGTTGAAACATTGCGACTGAACACGTGCGTCACACGTGCATAATGACGTAAATGAGATTTAACTTTTTTCGTGTTAACAGTTTCGTGTGAAAGCCACAAATAAATGTGAAAATCAAAACAGATGAAATCTGATATTTCTTTCAAATTTTCTCTTTTAAAAGTGAATACTTCCACTGCAGTGTCTGTCCATCCATCCATGTCGGTGTGTGTCTCTATATACACACACACCTATGTACGTGTCTTTATGTCTATCTGACCGTCTATTTATATATCGACTATATTTAATCAAGATAATAATAATAATAATAATAATAATAATAATAAATAAATATAATAATAAATATAATAATAATGGTAATGAAACAATTTTGTGTATACTGTAATAATCTATTATATCAGAAGAATAAAATCAGTACCTTTTCTTTCCTTTTTAAAATATATTTTACTTACCAATTATTTTATTAACTTTATTGATTTTCATATTCATATCTTATTTATAATTTATGATTTGGCGCATTTTCTTCTCCTTTAATTCTCTCTTGTATCTGTGTAATACGCTTTTAAAAAAAAAAATACAAACATAATAATTTTTTCTTTCCCTCAACTTTTAAAATACAGAAATAAAATTATTTGTTTCATACATTCGGTAGGAATGTCTGTCTATTACTGTATGTTACATAATTTACAAAGAATAATTTTCAAAGAAAGAAAGAAGAAAGAATGCTGATTATTCGTTTAGCTGGCCAGTGTATACTCAACGATGCGAAACATTTTGGCGCCGAAATCAATGACCGTTTCTCGTCTGCAGACTTATATAAACAATTAATTTGTGTTTTTTCGTGCGTCGTTGTTTCATCAACATGTTTTATTCGGTGTTTGTGTTCAAATGCCATTAACAAGATAAGATGAATGTTCTGTTTTTCGCGCTCACACTGTTGAAAATGGCGGCAGCACCGCTCGACCTTTCCCTTGTTTACACTCGCCTCGATCAGATTTCATATTTCATGTTTTCACAGTTTTCACCTCCGAGTGTGAACGACTTCTCAAATTTATCTCTTTCAGGGTGAATCAACGAGCTTGCAGAGAAGTTTTTCATTTTTTAAATTTTATAAATATAAACTACGTCATCAGGATCTGCAAATAGACATACGTACACACACATCCACATATACACAAATATATATATACGTACACACATAGATACATACATTCACACATTCACAAATACACATACATGCACACACGCTCGTACTCGGACACGTATACATCATATATAGCATACACACACATACACATACATACACATACCTATACATGCAAACACATACACATATATAATTTATGCACACATACACACACATACACAGACACATACATATACAGACACATACATATACGTTACATTCACATATGCACTCAAAACCTGTCTCTCTCGCGCGCGCGCACACACACACACACACAACACACACCCACAGGCCCTATATACTGAAAGAGAAAACAACAGACAGACAGAGAGAGAGAGAGAGAGAGAGAGAGAGAGAGAGAGAGAGAGAGAGAGAGAGAGAGAGAGAGAGAGAATTAACTTTACTCTGAATCTCGAACGTGTTTATTGGTATCTCTTACTCTAAAACAAAATGTGTGTGTGTGTGTGTGTGTGTGTGTGTGTGTGTGTGTGTGTGTGTGTTTGTAACATTGTGTTTATATTCAAAATAAACGTATAAATATGTTAGAAAATGTGACTTTTAATGCCAGTTATAAAACAAGGTACGTGAAATGTAACGCTCTCTAATGGTGACATCTTAAATATAATCAGATCCCTGTCGTTAGTGCATGCGCACTTCTGATAACTCCTCAAAATCTCTTTGGTCATAACACAGACTTATGAGAAATCTGCAGTCGCCGCATTAATCCAGACACGATTAGAGCTAATTTTTCGTGTGTAACGAGATTCTACGAGAAAGAAATAAAAATAACAGTAATATATATATATTTGTGTATTTAATTTGAATTCATTTATTTTTTTAATGCATTTAATTATTCGAATTTCGTGGGTATGTTAGTAGTCGAAATAGATGAAAATATTTTCAAAAAGATACTTTACTCCAAAAAAAAAAAAAAAAAAAAAAAAGTTAATTTAAACATCAACGTATAATTCTGAGTGTGATATATTTCTTCTGTTTTCAACAATTTCAACATAACCATTATTAACTAATACATAAATTATCTATCACATTTTAAATCTAAATAATTATAACACACATACCCACAAACACACACACACACAGATTTTGCTTCAAACTACTGAAATTTTATATTTAATACATATCTATATAATTATAACCCCAACCCTATATCTAATGTTAATGTGATGCATATGTAAATAAAATATAATTATAACTTATGCATATCTATATAATTATATATCTGATACATATTTATATAAATTATATATTTGATACATACTTATATAAATTACATATCTCATAACATCTCTTTAAAGTTTATAACAAATACCATATGTTGTTATTAGTATAATATTTCATCTTTCTCGTATTATAGATTATATCAATATTCTTGAACGTAAATGGTGGAATATATGTATAAAGTAGGGGTGTATCTACTGTAAAGCTGATAACACTCAGTCGAGGAGAGGCTGGAGAATTGACAGAGGGGTCTGTGCAGTGACCAGTCCACTGAAAAATACGGTGAACAACCCGATGAAGAAGATAACAGTGGTTACCTAGACCTCGTTGTTTCACAGCCCCGAAACTGCAGATCTGGCACTGATTTTAAGTAGAGGAGGGACAGAAATATGACGAGTAAAATGCACTACGTTAGTTTTAACTGACACATTCAGACAGTGAAGTAACTACGTTGTTACCTAACAGCCATGCGCACTAAGTTTTTCCCAATTACTGTTTGAACAAAATAAGTTTATTATTACTGTTCTCAGTTGCGTTTGGGTCAAAGTTTCCATGTTGTTGTTGTTTTATTTTCATCTTGGTTGAGGGAGAGAACTACATTTTTACATTGAGATATAATCACAAACTGACACTTGTACATCATACATGACCGCAGTCCTCCCACGTACGCACGAGATGTTTTTAAATCTTTGTAGCAAGTACTCGCACTCCGACAGAGCACTGGGTAGGTTTCACTGTCAAACACATTAACGAGCGAGATTTTTCCTCAACTTGTAACAATATTTACTTTCCCGTCGTTTCAAATCTTTCTGTCTGATTTTACCTTACGCTACGCGATACCGGAAAGCGAAACAGCAGCATTTCCAAAACATGCTGTAACTTTGTCCAGATGTAATATTTAAAACAAACTCACTTCATTTAGCACGCTAATGTTTATTGAACACGATATTCCCTTTTCCACCTGTGCTGGGATTGAGTTCGTTTTCATAAGACGATTTTCTACACGACATTCATGCCTAACACGAAACTGTTGATAATTTTTCGACAAGAAGGCAACAAGCGTTTATGTTCGTTTACGAAATCCAACGCAAGTGAAGTATGCACGTTTTCTCAAAGTCGCACGTGTAGCTAATACAGTCGTTTGATGTTTTTAGCACTCAGAAAACGACGTACAATGTCGGCAATACAAACATTGTCGTTGTTTTTATTTTACTTTATTTTATTTATTTTATTTATTTATTATTTTTTATTTTTATTTTTTTTTTTCTCACTTTTTTTAACTCCTGAAATAGACTGTTCGTCTGCAGTGTTTAATTAGCTCACATACAGATGTTATTGTGTTTCCTTATTAACTTAGTATACAGCGTATCACTAACAGATATTTCTGTTTTACAATATGTAAACTGATATATTAAATTACAAACTTTATTTTAAAAACGTGTATATTAAAAAAAAAAAAAAAAAAAAAAAAACAACAACATTTCTCCTATTTAGAAGCTGACAGTTTTATGTCTTTGAAAGATTTTATTTTATTTTTTTGTTTTGTTTTGTTTTATTTATTCCTTCCTTCCTTCATTCATTCATTCATTTTTTTTTTTTTTTTTTTTTTTTTTTTTCTTATCCCTGTTTTTCATCTACTTTTTTTTTTTTTTTTTGTATCTGGTCTAATACAATTAATTAATAGTTTTCACTTTTTTTGTAGAATAATAAAAAAGATGATTCATAGTTGTAAATGAACAAAGTTACAGTTGTAGTAATAATAATAACTGTAGTAGTGTAGCAGTAGTCAGCAGTGGAAGTAACAACAATTGTCAGTAATGGTAATAGTAGTAGTAGTAACAGTTGTAAGAGAGAGATCAGTTAAAGAAAATAAATAAACTAACAACAAAAATAAATAGAACAACGTAAAATAAGAAAAATAAATGATCAACAAGAAAAAGAGAGAAAGAATCAAGATGAATTAAATTAAAGGATCTCTCTTTGAGGTAAACGGAAAACGTCGGCCATTTTCTGAAATATTCGGAAACAAAGCTCTGGGTTTGCAGCAGTTTAAAACCAAGAAACAAACTGTACAGTTTATCTCAATGATTTTCTGTGTAATTCCGTGAGAGCTATCTTTGCTACTACTACCACCACCACCACCACCACCACTACTTCTACTACTACTACTACTACTACTACTACTACTACTAATAATAATAATAATAATAGAAGTAGTAAGTAAATAAATAAATAATGCAAAGTATATATATTTATGGAAATATGAAACTGAACTAAATAAATACGAAATTAATAATTATATCTCTATTTATGTTTATATATATATTATTATAAGGATTATTGAAATTACCGGAATTTTAAACTGTGACTGTTTATTTAATTAATAAATTAACAAAAAAATAACGATGATGATGATGATGATGACAATAATAATAATAAATAAATAAATAAATAAATAAATAAGAGAGAAAGAAACCTAAAAGAAGAAAGAAAAGTTTAATTAATGATTTTCTAGCTAGTTTTCAGCCCACGACTCGTCACAGTTTCATTTCGACTCCTACACATTTCACTATAGTCTCCTTGCCTCCTTTTGTATTAACCCCTTCAGTTGTCAGCCTCCGCCGCAAACAAAGCACAGCATACAAAGTTTCGAGTTTTAAACAAATTAATGCTTTCTAACTGGTGTATTTATTTTATTTGACATTTTTCAAGATTGCATTAGTATGGACTGACGTTTTTAATTAGAAATACGTTTACAACAATGACAACAACAACAACAATAACATATATATATTTGTTCGTGTGTGTGTAATTACTATAAAATAAAAATAAATTGAAAAGTAGGATTTTGGAAACTTCCGTATTACTTTTTGTACTTCTTACATATAAATTTGTCATATTATTATCTTCATAGTCTTCATCATCATTTTTATTACTATTTTCATTATTATTATTGTTGTTGTTGTTATCATTAACATCATCATTATTTTTAATTTTATTATCATCATTATTATTGTTGTTGTTTTTGTTGTTATTATTATTATTATTAATGTATGTTGTAAACGATTTTTTGTAACGAAGTAAAATAAAGCCAGTAAAACATACTACAACAAGGTTGAAAGTGAAAAAAAAAAAAATCCTTTCAAAAGAGAATAAATAACAGATAAAAAGAAAGAAAGAAAGAAAAAGAAAATTAATATATATATAATTTATATTTTGTTTTAATCGATACTATTCTTACGCTAACCGAAAATTCTGTTTCATTAAATAAAAACAAAACGTAAAAGTGAATTATTTATTTTTAAAAATAATATATAACTTGTCATAAACGAAGTTTATTAACATTTTCTGAGATCAAAATTTTAAAAAAAGGCAATGAACAAGTAATTTGTTCTACATAATTATGTGTATTATGAAGTTTTATTTATTTATTTGTTTATTTATTTTATTTTATTTTATTTTATTTTATTCATTCATTTATTCATTCATTCATTTATTCTTATTCAATAAAAAAGAAAGAAAATAAACTAAATATGAATAATATTTCATACATCTCGTTCGAATAATAATAATAATAATAATAATAATAATAATAATAATAATAATGTTATTCACTGTTCAGGTTTCGTTTATTTATTTTTCTCATCTTTATTGATTTCGTCCATTATTTCCTTTTATTTCCTTTACTATAACATATTGTAGCTGCTGTAGTTGTTATCTTTAATGGTTGTAGTAATAAGACAATGCAGTAGAAATAGTAGTAGTAGTAATAATCGAAGAAACAAATTAGAATTTGCTATATTCATTTCAAAGAAAAAGAGTTTCTGTTTTAGTCGTGAAAAAATGAGGGTTATTCGAAATAGAAGAAATATATTATTATTTTTTTTTTTTATTATTATTGCTACAAACAATAACAACAGTAGTTGTTATTTCTTATAGTAAAGGAAATAAAAAGAAATTACGGACAAAATATAATAAAGATTAAAAAAAACTACAACGAAATCTGAACACTAAATAACTTATAATATACGTTTCTAATATTAAAATAAATTAATGAAATAAATAAATAAACAAATAAACAAATAAATAAATAAATAAATAATAATAATAATAATAATAATAATAATAATTTAAATAATCAGAGCGCGGGAGTGAGAGAGATAAAGAACATAGTTTCGTTATTTAAACGATTACAAACGACAACAAAATTTGTTTCTTTGAAATTTATTTATTAATATAAATAATACCTTGTATAGTTTAATTTTAAGAAACATTTTGTGCATAGTGAAAAACAATTTATAATAATAATAATAATAATAATGATGATGATGATGATGATGATGATGATGATGACGATGATGATGATGATGATGATAATAATAATAAAAACTATAGAAAGGATAATAATTTAAAATAAATAAACAAATTCAATAAATTATAATGAAAAGTCAGCCAAATTTTATCAACAATTTGACATTCTAATCTGATTTTTCTAGGAAAGTGACCTCCAGTTAAAACTAAACATGTATAGTATTTACATTATACTTAATATAATAACAATGATATAAATGTTAATAATAATAATAATAATAATAAAAACTTGGGAAAAATAATAATAAAAGGAAAGAAAGGAAAAAATAAAAATAAAAACAAGAAACGCGCTCGAAACATTAAATAAAATTCCATTAAAACTCACCTTCAATGGAAATTAGATTTGAAAATACAAAATAAGCAATAAGTAATTTAGTCATACTTAGACAAAAGTTTAAACTATTAGAAATCTGTCAGTTTTTCACATTTTACAAATTTATTTGACCGAATTAATTTTTACGTTCACAAAATTTCGTCTTAGAATGACGTCACAATCCTGCCGCCGTCACAACATTTCTCAAAGGCATGTCCGACAACTCAGAATTTCCGGTCATACTCGGACACTTGGCTGGCTGACAGGTGTCGCTTTCTGTTAATTTTCGCTTCCGCCCTCCACGTCTCCTTCCCCTGCGGTCCCCGCCTGTTATGTCCTTAATAGCTTTAATCTCAACACCTGTACTTTTCAAAATACTCGCTAAAGCAGATATGTAATGAATGGCCAATCGCAGAGTTGCAATTTTAGACAGTTTTTGATGTTCACTCAAATTGGATTTCGGCACGACGTTTCTCAAATCATCAAAGGCATCGTTTAACAGATGCATTCTTGATCTTTCCCGCATTGTCGCGCCTTCTCTCTGGTAATCCGGCATTCCTTGCTTAGGTCGTTGCCTCTGATGAAGATAGGGTTTGGACGACGTAGTTACATGGAATCCCAGATGGTTTGTGAACTGGGTGGAGTGGTTGTTTGAGTACTGGTAGACTTGTTCAGGGTACAGCTGCGACTGGTCACTGTCGCTGTAAGGTGCGTATTGTGACCAGGAGGTTCCCGCCAGGTTAGAAGAGTTGGTGTTACACGGCGAGGCGCACACGTTGTATCCACAGTGGTTGTCTTGGTAAGCAGAATACGACAAATGCTCGTGACTTTGAAATTGTCCACAGACAGCTGAACAATCCATTACAAAATTTTCTTGTCCATTCACAATCATTTTTAATATTTTATTTTCAAATTATTATAGTGCTGTTGTTATTTATTATTATAGATTATTATTATTATTATTTAAACTTATGTTACTTGTTTCTTAACAGTAAAATTAAAAACTGCTTCTGGTGATGAAATTCTGTCAATAATGTGCCTGTCAGACTGCGAGTAAAAAAGTATCGAAGCCATCTAGCGAATGGCGCTGATTTTTACGCTTTATACTCAAACGTCAGAGTCCGAGGATCGCGTTACGCTGCGTCTAGACTCCGCTCACCAAGGAAGGCGGAGCGTCGCGAAGGACGCTTCGGCAGATTTCGCCAATTATCCGTGGCGATCATTTTCGCAGATAGTGAGATCACGCGAGGGCCCCGGGTTTCTCTAAATATTATTACTACTTGATCCTCCCGGAATCTTCAGTTCTCGTGCTGAACAAACTCGAGTAAAAAATATTTGAAAACAACGACAACTAATTTGGCGAGGATATAATTAACAAGCTGACGAGATTAGAACGCTGTATTAGAATCCGCGTCTTGTTGTGACATGCGAGATTACCTAACATGTAGTTTACATGCCGAATGTTCGAGAATTTTCTGGTTCAGCTACTAACCAAGGATGATAAATCACAGAAAACTGTTTTATCATTTTATGATCGTCTTGATGGTTAATACACACTCCGGCTTCACAGAAATAGCAACCTTGTGTTTTTATTACTGTTTAATTTCATAACAAATTTTTGTCTTAGATGTTCTTTTGATGATTTAAAAATTGTTCACTTCTGAAACGAAATAACGTGGAATGTTGTTAGCATGATTATTAATTATGTAACAGTGAAAACAGCATCTTAATGTTTTGTTTATTATTTTTCTTTCTTTCTTTCTTTCTTTCTTGTTGTTGTTGTAATTATTATTATTATTATTATTATTATTATTATTATTATTATTATTAATTAGAGAGAGAGAGAGAGAGAGAGAGAGAGAGAGAGAGAGAGAGAGAGAGAGAGAGTATTTTTAATATTTTTTATAAATATATATTTATTTAATGTCAAACGATTTATTTCTGGTAAAAGAAAAAGATAATTTTTAACGTTTTACATTGTTTCAAGAGTCTTTTCCTTTTATATTTTATTTTATTTTAATTTGTTTTATTATTCTATATAAATTGTGAATGATACACATCACAGAGTTAAAAGTTCTCACACAGTTAACTGATGATTATTGTATTTCTTCCTTTTATTAGAAATAAACACACACACACACACACACACATTTAGATATAAATGATTCAACGAATATATAAATGAATAAATAAACAACTAACTGAAATAAGTAAACAAGTAAATGCAAAGAAAATTGTCTTCCTTTCACTAACTTATTTTCAATATACTCATCTCCTCTGACGTAATAATTCATTGTAACTTTAGTGACGTCATGCAATTGTAGCTCTTCGCCCTTACAGTATGCATTAGTTTCCCAAATTACTCTTTGTTGCATGAAAACGTTTCCCGTTTTCTAGCACCATGCACAAGCACGAGAAACCAGCGAAGAACGAGCGGCTGTGGAACAACCTGCCTGACACTGTTCTGCTCGACATCTACCGCTGTCTGCAAGATCCCGACAGAGTGAACATGGCGATGACGTGCAAAAATTGGAACAGAATTTTCTCATCTCCTTGTTTGTGGAGAATCTGGTACATCGAAATCGGAGGCTTCAACTATGTTTCAACAGGAGACAGAATTTGTAAATTTGCTCAAAGTCACGGAGATCATCCGAAATATTTGTTCCTGTCTTATGACCACCGACGTCATCACTCTAAGAAATCTGTTCAAAGAATCATCGACGAATTTTTAGAGAAGATCCACAACGCAAAGTTAATTCATTTCGAATTTCAAAACGCTAGCTTTCTCTTTGAAACTCTGAAAGAACGAATAGCAGAAAGTTTCGCGCGCTTTTTTCGTGGGCAGACGAACTTGATTAATTTCAGCATGAGTCGCGCTCAAACATCCGTGGCGAGTGGATGTCGAGTAATGCAAGCTCTTGGAGCCGCGGCTGGTAACACAATTAAAAATCTGGATATAGAACACTTTTTTGATTCTGGATTGGCAATGTTTCAAGAAATACAATTTGTTAATGCTTTATCCAAATTTACCAATCTCTCCTATCTCTCCTTGAACTATAGCTGCTTATCAGACGACATTTTGGAGTGTATGGTTGAAAATCTTTCTGGAAAATTGAAACGTATTAGTTGCATGGTATTCATTTTACTTACCTTTATTATGCTGAGTATTGTACATCCTTTCTCAGATCTAGAGTTCAAATACAGATAAATCTGTCAAAAGTAAACTCAGTACAACGACAGACAAAAAACACGTACGGTGTTTGTCATAGTAAAACCTGCGCTTTACAGACTGTTACAAGCATCAGTGTCTTTAAAACATTTGTTTTGTTAAATTCGTTCATTTTGAGACAAACTATTTCTAACTGTCACTCTTTTACCCTCTTCTTCTTCTTCTTTGTCTTATCATTATCATTATTATTATTATTATTATTATTATTATTATTATTATTATTATTATTATTATTATTATTAATTTTATTATTAAATTGTAAATTTAAAAAATAATAACAATATTTATTTATTTATTTAGTTACTTTGTTATTTATTATATTTGTAGTTGTTGTTGACAATAAACAATTCCAGAGCAGACTTTAACATTTAGAAAAAAAAAAAGGAAAAAAATTCTGTCAAGTTTCATCAGTTTTGAAGGAGAGATTTTATCACGTAGAAAATAAGTCTTAAAGCTGTTTCACAAGTTCATTAACTGAAACACAATAATCGTTGGGTTATAAAAACACAAAACAACAACAGTAATACTTATAGTAGTAGTAATAATAATAATGATGATGATGATGATACAATGACAGTAGTAACAGTACTAGTAGCAGGAGCAGTTGTAGCTGTAGTAGTAGTAATAATGATAATAATGATGATGATAATGATGACGATGATGGTTATATCAGATAATTCAGAAGGAGAAAACGATGAAGGTGAAATATAAAAATAAATAATGTAATTAGTTGTGGATCAGGAAGAAAACGACAAAAGTCTTTAGAATTTTACGTAAATTATTCATTTTTTTCTTCTTTTCTTATTTAAATCTATATTCTTTTGCTTTCAGTATTATTGGTGCCACACAAACACACACACACACACACACACACACACACACACACACACACACACACACACACACACACACACACACACACACACATCTAAAAAATATAATTATAATAATAATAAAACAGTTAAAACAAATTTCTAAAAATTACAATAGAAAAACATAGTATTTCTAAAATGTTTGTCATTATTCATTCTTTTTCTAATTTTTTTCTCTCGTTTAATATAATTAGTAATTCATTTAGCGTTCTTTCTTTTCAGAT
This sequence comes from Chrysomallon squamiferum, assembly GCA_012295275.1. Lineage (NCBI taxonomy): Eukaryota > Metazoa > Mollusca > Gastropoda > Neomphalida > Peltospiridae > Chrysomallon > Chrysomallon squamiferum. The sequence continues at coordinate 27,788,316 of CM022679.1, forward strand.
TTCTAGAACCGATCCGTGTTTTCATCGAATTTCATCAGCATCGTGGAAAAAACTGAAAATCGTTTGTCCACAGCTCTCTGTCGACTTTTGGTTCGACAATATCAGCACGTCGTCTGATATCATACGGGTACTTGCACCGGAAGCGCCAGTAATCATGATTCACATAGATAACAGATTCGACCCCAGTGCCATCTGGTTGCATCTCAGTGGAACAATTGATCACATCAAAATGCACCACAGACAGATAGGTACTAGATGCCACTTGAATCAGTTACTAATTGATCACATCAAAATGCTCCACAGACAGATAGGTACTAGATGCCACTTGAATCAGTTACTAATTGATCACATCAAAATGCTCCACAGACAGATAGGTACTAGATGCCACTTGAATCAGTTACTAATTGATCACATCAAAATGCACCACAGACAGATAGGTACTAGATGCCACTTGAATCAGTTACTAATTGATCACATCAAAATGCACCACAGACAGATAGGTACTAGATGCCACTTGAATCAGTTACTAATTGATCACATCAAAATGCACCACAGACAGATAGGTACTAGATGCCACTTGAATCAGTTACTAATTGATCACATCAAAATGCACCACAGACAGATAGGTACTAGATGCCACTTGAATCAGTTACTAATTGATCACATCAAAATGCACCACAGACAGATAGGTACTAGATGCCACTTGAATCAGTTACTAGAATAAACGTCAACGTACTTGGTCGATCAGTGGTAGCAAGAGTTGTAGTAGTAGTAGTTGCAGTAGCAACAACAGAAGCAGAAGAAACAGCAGTAGCAGCAATATCAATAGAAGTAGTAGTAGTAGTAGTAGTACTAGTAGTAGAAGTAGTAGTAGTAGTAGTAGTAGTAGTAGTAGTAGTAGTAGTAGTAGTAGTAGTAGTAGTAGTAGTGGTAGTAGGAGTAGTAGTAGCAGCAGCAGTAGCAGTAGAGTAGTAGTGATAGAAGTGGTACTGATAGTAACATCATCATAAACAACAATCAGTTTCAGTATTGTTTAGATGCTGTTTACTTCGCTTTGTTTGGATGATTAGTCCTCTTTCCGTTTTGTCTTTCAGTTATTAGTTCTGTTATTTTACAGTTGTCTTTTCTATCAAACTGCACAATAACCACGAATCTATCGATAACAGTCTTGTTTCCATGGTAACTCAGTGCAAAGCTCTTCGGGAACTTTTTGTCAGATCCGTTCTGAGTGCGGCGACCATAGACAAAATTTGTACCTTACAGTCAGAAAACAAGATAGGTACGAAACATTTATTGATTTCATAGCCAAAACAACGTAGAGATTTAAAACAACAACATTAATGATAGTAGCAGAAGCGTTAGTAGTAGAAGTAATTTTATTAGTATACATCAGCAAAAATCTGAATAATAATAATAATAATAATAATAATAATAATAATAATAATAATAATAATAATATTTATTTGAAAATTTTAAATTTGTGAAATTATCATAGAATATGTAAAGTGTCTTTTGTAACGAGAGAAAATCGATTTGTTATATTTCAAAATACTTTCTTTTTACTAATAATGTTATCTAATATAATTATTTCTTCAACACAATCATCTTACTTTTTGTCATCATCATCATCATCATCACAATCTCTGTTCATTTTAGTTTACGTCACTACTTTAGTTAATTTTTATTTTTATTTTGCTTTATTTTTAACTTACTTTTTTAATTAATAAATACACAAACTAATTTGGTTCAGATCTGCACACGTGTCACGTGACTACGTGTGGTCTGACAGAAGTGGATTACGTGGAGCTGATGTACGTAAGTCAGAAGCATGTTTCACTTTTGCAAAGTCACCAACGAGATTTTCAAATTAGAGCCACGCCAGGCAGTCTCGGATTATAACAGAGTTTATTAAGTATACAGATATTTTCTTGTTCATATTAACTCTCTTTATTAAAATTATGTTAGTATACTCACTTATTTATAAGTGCATATAGATATATGGTATTTGTAGATGTATATATAATTAACTAATTAATATTGTTTTACAAATATTATTGACGTATTTAAACGTTACTATAGTTGTGTGTTTATTGTTTAGTTTATTCGTTTACGTATTTGATTTGTAAATAATAATTCATTGTTATTTCTGATAATTATGATATCACATTTGATTTATAAATAATATTACATCGACTTTATTTGTAAATAATATTACATCGAGTTTATTTGTAAATAATTATTATATAATTAAATTTGTAAATAATAGTACATTGTATTTATTTGTAAATAAATATAAATATTTAATAATTATATGCGTTCAGTTCAACGCTTATTGGGTTTTTTAAAAAGTGAAAAAATAAAATTTATTTATATAAAACGCCGTGTTTTGTTTTTCATTTTAGATTTATTCTGTTTTACAATTTACACTAACTTCATATTTTGCTTTTTAAATTATCTTATTTTAAACAATAAATTTTCTTATTTTGCATTTTAAATTATGTTTATTTTAAGTTGTTAAAAGTTTTGCTAAATCTATGTAAGTAAACTAAGTAATATTGTAAACACGCGACGAGAGCTAACTTCGTACATGTAAGTACGCGTGTACCAGCATTTACATGAAGTTAAAGAACATTAAGAAAATAAAAAAAATAAAAAGTAAAATAAAAAGAAAATTAAAAAACAAGAATGAAAAAAGAAGAAATGTGAGACATTTCAGTAATTGTGTGAATTCTCTCTAATTCTCACAGTCAGGAAAGATTTAAACATTATTACACTTTTAAACAAACATTCATTCAAGTTTGTGATTATTTCATTTATTTCTAATATTTAATAAATTAAATTCTTTTTTATAATAGTCAAGGTAGACAGTATTAAAATAATTCTATAAATATGACTTTTTAATGTGAAATTAAATTTTAAATATATACATTAATTATCATCATAATCATCATCATCATCATTGATCGTGAATAAAATAATAATATTGATATTAAAAATAATAATAATAAATGAAATATAAAGAAATAAAAAAGAAATGTATAATAATAATAATAATAATAATAATAATAATAATAATAATAATAATAATAATAATGTCATATTAATGTTTGAATAATGAACCAAACTGCAATTTAACTGTTATCATTTCTTTTCTTTTTTTTTTTTTTTTTTTTTTTCAGTATCGGAAATAAATTTCACTCAAAATCCAGATGTTTCGTCGCCATTTTCTTAACACGAAAAAATAAATAATATTAATGATTTCACTTTCAACAGATGGCGTCGACGTCATACATTTTGAGAGAAAAAAAATATATATATATATATATAACAAAAAATAGAAACAAATAAATAAATAAATAAAATAAAATATTCTAATAATATTTTTTTTAATAATAAATAAATAACTTTCTAAAAAAAAAAAGAGTCACATTCTTAAGTATTGTTGATGATAAACTGTTGTTTTGTAAGACACTGATGCATTAAAAATTAACACAATATCTTAACAAAACACAACATAGCATCATATAATATAATATAATATAATATAATATAATATAATATAATATAATATAATAATGTAATGTAATGTAATCCAATACAGAACAATACGACAAAAAACTCAAAATTTCTTATGTTAATGTATTCAACGTTCTTTTTTTTTATTTTGCAATTATTAATATTATTATTATTATCGTCTTATTTATTTATATATTTATTTATTTATTATTATTATTATTATTATTATTATTCTGAAACGACAACGTAGACGGTTTTCTCAACGTCTTGAAGCGGACACGGCAGTTTGTTGGTGATAAACAATCACTCGAGGTGAGCGCGCGGCATCCAATTATCTGCAGCAAAGTTTGATTATCTCGCGCAGCACGCGCCAGCCGGGTCTTCCAACTAGGTAGAGAAAAGATTTAATTTGCGGTGAAAAGATCATTATCTGAATTACTGTCACAAGTTGACCAGCAACAAGAGATTAAATAAAATATTTATTTAAACCAGAATAAATTCACCTATCGCCTTCAATTATTTGAACCGACTGCCCCCTCCTGTTGTGCGTCACATGATTTTGTCTCGCTTTGATTGATTTTGACACCTTGTTTTACTAATTTGTTTTGTATTAACTGTACGCTTGGATATTTTAATAATAGTAGATATTTTAATAATAATAATAATAATAATAATAATAATAATAATAATAATAAATATTATTATTATTATTATTATTATTATTATTATTATTATTAAACGAAAAGGAAGACCAAATCATCAGCAGTTACTAAATTATCGTTCCTGACTGTATGAAGTTAGACTCCGCCCTAAGATAAGCGCTTTCCTAATCGTCAAATCGGAATGGACGTGTTCCCAGTCATCAATACGCGAGTGAAGTTTATTTATGAACGATTTCTCTGTTTTCGTTACGGATGTGGAGTTTACAGCTCCGACCGTCTGACACTCACAGCAGTGACGTAGAGAAACAAACACAAGCAACTTGTCCTCACACGTGTGTATTCTTTGAAACAAAATAACACGAGTAACGTTACTAGGTAACAGAGTAAGATATAGGTCAGCAGGTTAATTGTGTGACCACTAACTGATATAAGAAGTGTAGCAATAGTGAAAAAAAGAAACAACAACAACAGCAGCAGTACCACCACCACCACCACCAACAACAACAACAACAACAACAACAATAATAATAGTTTAATAATGAAATAAAAAGTTAATTAACAAAGTAGACAGTAATTATTACATATGCTCCGCAGGTTTGGTTACCACCGTTTCTTAATTAAACAAGAAAGCACACACCATGATCTGTGACAAACTTGTCACTGGCACTGGTGGAAGTGGAAATACTTGAATCAGTATTGTGAATAGTTGATTTTAACTTGTAATTACAAAAGAATATCAGTATTCTCATCACTCTTCATCTTCACAGTGTTTGTCTGCAGCTCACATAAATTATTAATAATTATGTTCTAACTATTTAAGACAGCTGTATAAAGCTGCTTGTAACTGCTTGGAGAAATCTCTTTTTTTATCTGTCATCGTAACAAAAACAGATCTCGAATACGAAACAAGCAACACCATGACTTACGTTTAATTTCCTGTTTACTATCAACAGAACTTGTAATATCTACAACGTGTATTGTCAACAACACATGTAATATCTACAGTTACACAACGTTTACTGTCAGCAAAACTTGTAATATCTAGAAATACAATGTTTACTGTCAACAGAACTTTTAATATCTAGTTACACAACGTTTACTGTCAACACAAATAATATTTAGTTATATACTTTACTCTTAACAGAACCGTAATATTTACACTTATATAATATAAACTTGTAATATCTACAATTATATAATGTTTACAGTGACAAAAAAAAAAAAAAAAAAAAAAAAAAAAAAAAGTTGTAATATCTCAACAATACACATAGTCCAAGACATGGTGTTGTGTTGCTATGTTAATCAGTCAGGGCAACTTGTTATTGTCAAGGAGAGGACTGTTGGGCGAGGAGGAGTACGGTGAATAGAGGAGGCAAGAAAACATCTGTGGTTTTAGTTTTCAAAACGAACTTGTTGGCATCCCGTATCTGATAATCAGACATTTCTAGAACTAAACCGATCAAAAATTGTTGCTGTATTGTACCTAAAATTTATTTGTTCCTTCCACACCTTCTTCTGTATTTGCTTTCTCAACTTAGACCGACTGCGGCGCGCTCTCGCCTACTTGAGGCAATTACTAGATGATATACAAACGAAATTTGCCTTATCTTACTAAATGAGAAGCTCTTTTGTGTAGCCTGTCGATTTAGCGTATTTATCCGACCTGCCATTGTAGTGTTCTCTGCTGGGCAAGTTAAACATGTATACATGTGTATTAATCTAACAGTGCAATAATAATGCCGCGCGTACTTCCCGTCATGCCTACAGCAGGCGGTGCTCAGTATCACAGCAATCAAAATTTCATTCTTAGCACGATATATCTTCATAGGGTATTCAGTGGCAAAAAGTGAAGCAGATTAAATTTATGTCCCTTTTTTGAACTTCAATACTATGACACTTTCCTATTTTATGCATGCACATAGGCAGGCATAAATATAATTATTCAAAGTGCTATTGCCAATAACGGTAGATAAATGTTTTACTTACTATATACATATGACAGCTAGAATTGTCTCCCTTGATCTTAATTTTGATCCTGAGATTTATTGATAGACGAAACGCTAACTGAATTTTTCTATTATAATACTTCACCATAAATTCAGTAAATTATTTTATAACATACGCGTCATTAAATGTTTTGACATTACAACATAATTAACTTTATTTTTCGTTTATTTTATTTTATGTTTATTAATGTTAAAAGCCTCTGTTCTAGTAATTTGTGGAATGTACAACAGATAAACACTAGACTGTTCCTATGAGCTGCTACGAAGGAAACATTTGTTCAACATTACGGTGTAACAGTCTAGTTTCCGTCTGCAAGAAGAATTATGTCGCGATCAGTTTTGAAGGTGTTTTCCAGGCAAATCTCCACATCAGTTAGCAGATGTGCATCTATCAAGTATTTGACAGTTATCGGAGGTGGACTGATGGGTTCAGGCATTGCACAGGTGCGTAAATATCTATGGCAACACATATTAAAACATGATAGTACTAAGCCGGGTATCAGAATGAACTTTGAACCTATTAACTCAGATTAAGTTACTATAGTACTCTTGTACTTTGAACTTTTAAATTATTAACTGCATAAGCTAGAGAATTTTATTATTTTTATTATTATTATTATTATTATTATTTACATTTACATTTAAGTTACTCGGCCTGCTTATCCAGTTTGAAGACTAAAGTCTAGTTATTTACAGCACAATTAAATTATTAATAATAGTGAAAGAGAGAGAGAGAGAGAGAGAGAAAAAGAGAGATTATGGCAGTCAGAAAGAGCACAACAAGAACCATAAACAAATGTGTAAAATGATAAATAAAATAAAAATGTTTCTAGAAAAAATAAATAAAATTGTTTTAAAGTAAAGAAAACAATCAGTTATTGTAACTATTATGGAACAGTTTTATTTTATTTTATTTATTTATTTATTTATTTATTTATTTATTTATTTATTTATTTATTTATTACTTTGTCTTACATTTGCAGGTGGCTGCTGCAGCTGGACAGAATGTCACCCTGGTTGACCAGACAGATGACATTCTGAACAAATCAATGGGTGCCATTAAGAAAAGTCTAGAAAGAGTAGCCAAGAAAAAGTTTGCTGAGGATCCTAAAGTGAGACTCAGTTTTACTTTTCATATACATTTAAATTATTTAATATTTTAATTTCGTTTTGTTACTTTATTTATGTTTAGTTTTATGTCTGGGTTAATAGAAAAAAAACATTTTTGAAGTTTGAAGACAGATTGTGATCTTACACAGAGGACACTGTCCAGACAGGATCCACTAAATGAAAACACTTGTCAGAGTAATTGTGTGTGTTTAATTATTTTTAAAATAAATAGTTTGTCATGTTTCAAAGGCAGATGTAAATTGCAAAAACAGCACTGATTTACAAATACCTGTCTTTAAAAGAAAGATTTAATTTTTATATTGGTTTGCTATTAAATGTTTTGTCTTTATTGTTGTTTTTTGTTTTATTATTTAATATCATATTTAATGGTGTATTTTTATTATTTGAGGGAGGTGAGAAGTTTGTGTCAGATGTAATGAAACTGATATCAACAAACACAAGTGCTGAGTCAGCAGTTTCTAATGCTGATCTTGTTGTTGAGGCAATTGTAGAAAATCTGGACGTGAAGAAAAAACTTTTTTCATCTCTTGATAAGAAAGCTCCTAAGTGAGATATTCATTAAAGCAGATTTCTATTAGTCTGTAAATTTTATTTGTCATAAAAACTGTTATTTCCATGATCTTACTTTATATTTTTGGGGCTTCCTTTGATGTGTATCTGTTTCTTTGTTTTGATTTGTTATTTTATAATTAATGAACTCTGTCTTCTTTTTTTTGTTACTGAATCATGCAGCTGTAAAACTGACAGATATATGTATATATAGTTACAAATAAATTAAATGTTTCTGTCCCAAAATAGAAAATAAAATAAATAGGTCAGTTAGTGTTTAGATATTGTTAACAATTAATAATTTGTATTAATTAAAGTTGAATAATTTCAATTTATTAATAATATCAACAAAAAAAAACCCACAAAAAAGCAACAAATGCTTATATGTAAAAATTATGTCATATTTTTAGACACACGATTTTTGCAAGTAACACATCATCCATCCCAATAGTGGACATCGCAGCATCCACCCAGAGACTGCAGCAGTGGGGTGGAACCCACTTCTTTAACCCAGTCCCAGTGATGAAACTACTTGAGGTTTGTAAATAACATTAATTTTGTTTTATCAAATACCAGTATAACTTTACATATTGTATAAATGAGTTCAGCAAAGAGAAAGTTTTGTCATATAATTATTCTTTTCTTTCCTTTTACTGGTGTTTCTTAAACCAAGGGAAACAACTGTCTTCATTATAGACAGCAATTAAAATAAACATTTACTAACACTAATAAACTTCTCTTTTGAAATTAACAAATGTTATCAAATCAGAACTCTTTCATTTATATGTAAGAAATATTTAAAAAAGCCAAAGTAAGCTGAAGCATATCAGTCCTTTCTCTCTCTCATTCTCTCAGTCGTTCATCACTGTTCATCTCTCTCAACAATACATATTCGAGAAAAGTAAGCTCTTTAAATAATCCTAATATACATTTCAGAAATGGATGTATTAAGAACTGGGAAAGTGTGGGTAATTATTAAACCTGTTCAGTGATGTTAAGTACTAATCTGTGTTTCTTTGGAAAAATTACTGTGATTTTTATTTTGTGTTGTTATTAAACAGAATGTTTATTTCAAAAATGTTGTTATTTGCAGTCGGATTGAGCTGTTTATCTTCTAAAAATATTGCTATTTTATTACAGAAACATGTTTTCTGTGTTTAGTAACAATATAAAATTCATTGTTTTTACTAGCATGTTGCTGTTGTTTTAAAACCTATTTTTGGTTTTGAGTAATTTATATCTCTGATACTGTTTTATTCTAGTTTTTGTAAACATTCTAAGACTAAATCGGATAATAAATAAACAAATAAAAATTGATGTTTTATATAAGTGATACAGTAAAATATTTACTATGTGATCTTCACATATCTCTTGTAAACAGTTTTTGTTAATGTAAATGTTTTATTTTTGACACAGTAAGTATGCCTGTGGAAGCACAGTATGCATTTTTCTTAGCTCAGAACAAGTTTTCTTATCATTTTTAGGTTATCAGAATTCCAGAAACAAGCGATGGAACATTTCAAACTTTGCTAGAATGGGGAAAATCAGTTGGCAAAGTAACTGTTCAGTGCAAGGTAAGATTTAATGTATTCGGTAAACAAACATATAAATAAATAAACAAAGAGACAAATAAATATATAAGTGTGAGTAGAACAAATTCTATTAGATTTAGTTGGTTGACAGTCTCCATGAATTAAACTGTAATATTTAAGAAATTTTTTTTTTTTTTATTTCATGATAAACCTGATGTAATTAAGTTAAATTGTAATATTTAAGAATTTTTTTTTTTTTTTTATATTTCAGGATACACCAGGTTTTATTGTCAATCGACTTCTTGTTCCTTACATGGCAGAAGCTGTAAGACTGGTAGAAAGAGGTGAATACAAATTAAACTGTTTATAGTTAAATAAAACTTGTCACTCTTAAGTATGTTTCAGTGTGGCCTCTTTAAAGTAACTGAAAACAATTTGTGGTTTCCCATTGCATATCATTGAAAACTCATAGGATCTTAACAAGCCTTGGTAGTGAAATATGTAAACACTGGTTTGTGTACATTAAAAATAAACATTATAACAATGTGTAGATGTGTGTAAAGACATGTATTTGTTTGTGTATTACAGTGTATAGTAATCTGAATATTTGTGTATTATAGGGGATGCGTCACCCAGGGATGTTGACACAGCTATGAAACTGGGAGCTGGTTATCCAATGGGTCCCTTTGAGCTGTCAGACTATGTGGGACTCGACACAACCAAGTTCATTCTTGATGGTGAGTTTAATGTGTAGTGTCAACATATTTATACACAGTGTCTTTTCTCTTGTTACCATTTTATATTCAATGAATACAAGTAAAAATCTGAAACTATTCTTCAACTGTTGTGATTACAAGTCAAAACAAAAATTAAATTATTTTATTTTATTAATAAATGTTGTATGAAATTATTTGCATAGATTGTATATTTGTGACATTTTATTTCTAGGCTGGCATCAACGTTATCCAGACAACCCTCTGTTTAAACCAATCCCGATGCTGGACAAACTTGTGTCTGAAGGAAAATTAGGAATGAAATCTGGAGAGGGATTTTACAGTCACAAAAAATAATCATATATTTATATTTACTGAAATGACTGGACTGATGTAAAGTAAACTAAGAGTATAAAATTTGTGTATGTTATATAAATGTGTGATGTGTGAATAAACTCTATACAATATTCAGTTGTTGTTTTTCTATCTCATTTAAGAAATTATCAAATTTAACATATCTAAACTGATTTTAGTAATAAATTACATATATGTCATATACAGTAAAGTAGGATTTTTAATGCTACCTGATAAACCTCAGTGTAAAAAAACACTCAAAAAGACAAAAGTGAAATGAAGTATCATGATTTGTTTTTCCCCAGGAGATAACTATTTTTCTTTTAAAATTTAATGAAATATCCAGACTGACTATTTAATGTGTAAATAATTAAAATTTTGTTTAGCACTGAATCAACTGAAATTAGTCTCTTGATGAAACTGACAACAAACTACATGTCATGAAACAACAGATGTTAAGGTTTTCAGTAAATATTTAATACATTTATCTATGAATAAAGTAGAAGTCATTTTGTTATCAGACATTATTTCTTTGTTGATGTTCAGTGTTTTTGTCAACCTGTAATAAAGCGACAAAGAAAAAGGTATTTTGTGAATGTTACAGTAGTAGTAGAAATCTTGTATTAAATTAGTCTGATTGTATCTTTGTTTTATAACATGAAACAAATGTTACAGATTTGTGATTGTCCAGCATGTTGAATGTGTTAAAATTTATTTTATTTTATATTCACTTTATTTTCATTTTTTATATTTATTAAATAAAATTTCTTTTTCTTTTTTTCAGTCTTTCTTGTTTTTATTTTTCTTTTTCTCCAGTTTTCCCAGCAGTCTGAACATTTCCTTTTTAGTTTGTCTGTGTTTGGCAAGTTTTGCTTCCTCCAACTTTTCTTTCTCCTTCTCATGTTTAGCTGCTCTGTGTCGCATGTCAACATGTGCTACACGCCGCTTGTGTTCATACAGAGCTTTCATCATGTGCATCAACTTCGCTATCTGCATAGATTATATAATATCATTAACTTAAGTAGTTACAATTTTATAAATTATTAAAAATAATTAATTCTGTAATCTCAGGTATTTCTGAAATAAAAGATTATTACATAAAATAGAACTAACCTAATCAAACCATTTTGTATTTATTTTCATTCCCTGGACAGAAAACTTAAGAAAATAAAGATTTCCTAAAATGAATTTTTCTGGTATCTGTTACTATTCATTTAAGTGAACAAAGACTATAAAACATCTTTATCACATTTCACTCTATAATGCTAATACTGAATTGTTTGTTTCTGTTATCTCTGTGAGATTTGCTGTTACCTTTTTCTGTGACAAACAAACAAACAAAGCAGAGAGACAAAATGACAAAGTATCTGTAGAACATGCACACTTTCTGTACAACAATTACAAATATCAGTTTCCTTACCTTGGCTTCCTTCGGTTCTCTCACCACACTGATTCGTTTCAGTTTGCTGATACTCTTGCCTAGCTCTTTTGGTGTGTCTTTGAATGGAAGATGTTTCTGGAGTTCTCTTGGAATGACCAGTGGTTTGAATGGTCTGGATGGACGTTCAATGTTCTGTATCAGAGAGAGTAGTTGTTACATTTTGACAGAAAAACTTGTAATTGTGTGTAATTTAAACTTTTATTTAATCTGTATTTTACAATATCTGGTGGTTCAACAGACCATCAGAAAGTATAAATTTATAAGTTATTTTAGAATATAATTTCTGATATCTAGAATCTATTTCTGTGCCTTGTACCTAGAGAATTGTTACTATTATAAATAAATTAATAAACTTGATAATTTTACCTGGTATCTAAAATGTAGTTTTTGTGGTATAAATATACTAATCATATTATATTAGATTAATTTTTATCCTGGTACCAACAGACTGGTTTTTGTGATATGAATATATTTATATACTTGTTAATTTTGCCTGGTATTTAAAATGTAGTTTATGTGGTGGGTCATTCCGTGTCAAATCACCCAATGAGTTAAACCCAACCGTCTCAGATTTTTATGAATACCAATTTTCAACAATGCCAATTTTATCAAGATTGGCCCAGTAGTTCCTGAGATATGGTCACACCCATTTTGGCCAAAAATCTCAAAATTCAGGGGACAATATCTCCCACTAGGCTGATCTGATTGGCCTAAAATTCTGGATTTGGTGCTGTGGGATCCCAGTCAACAAGTATACCAAGTTTCATAAAAATTTAAGACGGTTGGTTTAAAATTTGTTTTTTGCGGGGTGATTTGACACGAAATGACCCTGGTATAAATATTCTAATCATTTTATACTTGATAATTTTTTTCCTGCTATCTAGAGTGGTTTTTTGTGATGTGAATATATTTATATACTTGATGATTTTACCTGGTATCTAGAATCTGGTTTCTGTGGTACTGTAAGATTTCTCTCTTTTCTCAGCTGCCCAACTGTTTTCATTCCTTGCCACTTATTCTTCTCAGAAAGAGGCAACAGAAGGGAGGTAACTGGGTTATAAAACGTTGGAACTTCAACTGGGTACCATGTTCGCAGAAACACAATGTCTAAAATGTAGTGAGAACAAAAATTAAAACTCAAAATAATGTTTAAATAAAAAAGAGCATTTTCATTTTAATTTGTAAGAAGACAGTTATATATAAAAAATAAAATTTTATAATTTCAGTGTCAAACATGTAAGGAAATAATCAGTGCTGTATGATTTAAAAATCAGAAGAAACAGTTTTATTTCTTAAATATTCATCTAAATGAATAACAGAAAGAAACGCTTTTGGTAATTATTACTTAATGCAAAAAAATAATAATAAAAAAACGATAATCAGTTAAAACTGAAAGAAAACAAATTTATGTAGATATTATTTAAAATTCTAACAAATTTTTTTTACCACTCAACAAAATTTTGTCTTCAAATGTAGCTCGGAAAGAGCCTGGCGGAGTTTTGTTTGCCTTTTTGATCTGACCTCGAATTCCACTGACTGTTTTGACTGCAGCCCCCTCAAACTTGGCCACCTCTAACTGTGTGTTGAACATCCCCTGAAAACAGAGTGTAATAAAAATAATTAAACTTTTTATATCTTCAGTTCATGTACAGAAGATGCGAGCCAATGTTCCAGTAGGCAAAGAAATAACAAGATTTATCAGCAGTGTGAAAAAGCACTGGTTGAAGACAGAGAGAAGAGCTGATCTACAACAGGACAAACTTCTTACCTCAATGAAAGCAGTTTTCTTAAATATTTTTGTAGGTGTTCCAACTAGTTTGAGCTTTTTCACAATTTGCATCGATTTGTCCAGTTCCAACACAACTCCTGTTGCAGCAATTCGGAAATTAGACTGAAATTAAAACATTAGTTCACAGTGACTGGTAGATCAAGTAGAATGATGGTTTTATTCTAATTAAGTTTTTTAATTAAGTTCATTAATTAATGATCATTTAAAATATGTCCCTGAATTCATGTGTTATTTTTAAAATAATAAAACTTACACTCAATTCAGACACACTTTCTACTGCCAACAAACCAGTTCCTTGAGGAGTTATGGGCCCTGAATAATGAATACAAAAAAATAAAAAGCAAAAGAAATGAATAAACTTGCTGTTATAAATTTCTCTACAAACAAAATTATTGTAAATTCATACCATGTTTGTCAAAAGATAAATTAGCACAGTTAACTTTAAACCATAACTACTATAAACAACTAGAAGATAACAAATTTACAAAGCTGTATCAGTAATAAAACAGTTACAAGATAACAAATTTACAAAGCTATGTTAATAATAAAGAAACAATTACAAGGTACAAAGTCAAAGAAAGGTTTCACAAACCCCAGAAAGAAGCAGTGCAGTGAAGATGTTCGGGTGTGTACTTGAGAAGTCGATTTCTGAAATTGTGATCCTGAATCGAGTAGAGGGGTAAAGTCTGAAATCTTCGCCAACCAAGGGAGATAATCAGTGGATTTCGTGTTTTCAGTATTTTTTTGTGCCATCTGTGTTTCTTTAATCTGGTCTAAAATTTATATACATAACAATTCAAAAATTAAATAAATAAATAAACATCCTAGAAATAAAATATTTTTATTTTTTATTTTATTTCTTTATTTTATTTTATTTTATTTAAATGCTGATGTGAATAATAATTTATGGTAAGTGATTTAAAAAAGAAAAGAAGAAATAATCATCCATGGAGTTCAACTGATAAATTAAACAAAGCTCATGATAATAATCACAGTTAACTACTAAAATTATCATGTAAGTATCTTTCAATGATTTCACACTAACACAGTGTAATGGTACCTGCACAAAGCCAATATTTCCCTCTATGTTCTGTAGACCTCCAATAATGACAGGGTAAGTAGGATCAAAATGCTGTATGAATTCACATGGCATTTTGTCAATCTCCACCCGGCAATAGAGACCTGGACGAAACCCTTCGTACTCCACCCTCAGTTCATCTCCCAGATTCTCAAACTCAGCTCTGTTTAACTGTAAAATAATATATACCAGTCTCAAACTCAGCTCTGTTTAACTGTAAAATAATATATACCAGTCTCAAACTCAACTGTTTAACTGTAAAATAATATATACCAGTCTCAAACTCAACTCTATTTAACTGTAAAATAATATATACCAGTCTCAAACTCAACTCTGTTTAACTGCAAAATAATATATACCAGTCTCAAACTCAACTCTGTTTAACTGTAAAATAATATATACCAGTCTCAAACTGAACTCTGTTTAATTAAAATAATATATACCAGTCTCAAACTCAACTCTGTTTAACTGCAAAAGTAGACTCAAATGGTAATTAACATGTATAAAAACACAGTGTTAATGACCATGAGTTTAAAAACAATATCCAAATTTTTTGTTTCGTTCCCTGCAAACATTGAAATTTATTTCTAAATTAAAACTTTCGTATGATAAATAAATAAAAATGTGTTGTGTGTCAGTTAAAACCTGTGCTTGTTGTTCATTCTCTGACTTCCAGGCATCGTAGAACTCTGAGTCTCCTTTCACGTCGTACTCCTTGTCAAACATCTCCTTCAGCTTGCGTTTCTTCTCAGCCCTCCTCTCAGCAGACGTCATCTCACTCTTCTTTTTCTTCTTCACATCTGAATAAAACAACACTCTAAACATTTCTTACAACTACTGCACAGAAACACTCTTCTTTTTCTTCTTCACATCTGAATAAAACAACAGTCTAAACATTTCTTAGAACCTACTCTACATAAACTCCAAGATTTTACTACTGACTGATAATAGGTAAATCAAAACTTCAGAATTATTTTTATTCATGTGTTTTGTCATCTGCATCTCTTACCACTGTCATGTATCGAATCCAGGTAACATCATCTGTGTACAAACCTAAAATCATCTGTCTCCCATCTATAATCATCTGTGTAAACCATTTAACATCACCTAACTCATGTAACATTATCTTTTAATCCACATTTAACATCTGCTCATGGATTATGTAGCTGATATTCACTAACACAGCTGACTCATACAAAAAGAATTGTGTGAGTTAACAATTCACTTTTAACAAATAAGTTTTATCATTCAAAAAGAGATGTGTGAGTTAACAATTCACTTTTAACAAATAAGTTTTGTCATACAAAAAATAATTGTGTGAGTTAACAATTCATTTTAACAAATAAGTTTTATCATTCAAAAAATCATCTGTGTGAGTTAACAATTCATTTTAACAAATAATTTTATCATTCAAAAGATGTGTGAGTTAACAATTCACTTTTAACAAATAAGTTTTTAATATCTTGTGTGAGTTAACAATTCATTTTAACAAATAAGTTTTATCATTCAAAATTATGTTTTAACAATTCACTTTTAACAAATAAGTTTTGTCATGGAAAAAATAATTGTGTGAGTTAACAATTCACTTTTAACAAATAAGTTTTATCATTCAAAAAGAGATGTGTGAGTTAACAATTCACTTTTAACAAATAAGTTTTGTCATACAAAAAAGAATTGTGTGAGTTAACAATTCACTTTTAACAAATAAGTTTTATCATTCAAAAAGAGATGTGTGAGTTAACAATTCACTTTTAACAAATAAGTTTTGTCATACAAAAAAGAATTGTGTGAGTTAACAATTCACTTTTAACAAGTAAGTTTTATCATTCAAAAAGAGATGTGTGAGTTAACAATTCACTTTTAACAAATAAGTTTTATCATTCAAAAAAAATTGTGTGAGTTAAAAATTCACTTTTAACAAATTAGTTTTACTTTCTGCTTCTTCACTTTTTTCTTCCTTCTCTTCATTTTCTTCTTTGTGTACCTCACCAGTCTCCAGATCTTCAAAGTCTCCATACAACTCATCTGTTAACATAAACAGTTTAATATTACATTTACATAAAAATTGTTATATCAACATAAAATTCAATTATTATATTTTCAATGAAATGCAGTCACAGTTGTATTTAAACACAGTTTCAAGTGTAAATGTTACAAACTAAATATAAAATGTTGTTACCATCCTCTTTAAGCCTCTGTGCTGCATCATCACTTTTATCCCAGGATCCTGTCACAAAACAGTCTCTGATAGTTTCTTTTATCTTAAAAAATAAATAAAATAAATAAATATTAAAATATACACAATTACATGCATATATCCACAAATAAAACCACATATAAATAAATTTAATAACATACATATGTGCATGAATACTTTTTGAAATTATTACTTAATGTATATAAAAATACCTATATACTGTTATACACATATAAAAAAAGAGATTTACATCTGTGTGATCCCAGTCGTGCATGTTGTCAACAACAATTTTAGATGAATCAATATCATTTAAAATTATTTCATCTGGTTTCTGTCTCTTGCTTTTCTTCTTTAACACTTTAAACAGTCCACCCAGCTCATCAATACCATCATCATCACCATCATTTTCAGTAACAACTGCAATAATGTTCAAAGTAGGTAATCAAGAGACAGTGATATGTATGAGTCTGCACAGCAGTTTAGCTACTGAATGGAAGAACTTAGAGATATACAGACAACCTCATTGATAATTAGACTGACAAAGATAAAACAAAATATGATTACTTTAACATAATGAAATAAAATATATTATTACTACTAGGTTGTGTGACTGTAATGAAAAGCTGATTATCGTTTAATTCATAAATTTAAAATTTTCTAATGAAACTGTAAACATAATCTTACAGGAAAACTTACTATTGAAACTTTTATAGTAATTGTATTTGAAAGTGGCACATAGTAAGCTCAACATGACAAATGCTAGACAAAGTACTTGATTTACACATCAGTAAAATCAGCATTTAGAAAATATACAAACAAATTACTGTTATTAAAGTACCTGGTCCGTAGATAAGTTTTCTATAATTAACTTTTTGTGTCTGTCGTTTTCTAAAAGCTTCTGCTGCTTTTTCTGTCAGCTTGTCTTTCCACTGCACACCAGCTGATAAAACAAACAAAACTAATCACAATGTTTCATAATACTTCCATTAATCAGTCACAGAAAGAAAAATGAAATGAAAAATTACAGCCCTTCACTGATTTAATAGAATAATCATTTTATGTCATATATATATTTTAAAATACATTTACATCCATTAAAGGAGTGAAAAACAAACTAATAAATAAATAAATAGATAAATAAAAACGAATTATTAGGTTCTGTGTACCTACAAAGGTTGATCTTATTGATAAAAATAATAATTAAAAATACAAATAAAAATTAAAACAAAAAAAACAATAATCTTTTTACAATGAAATGCAATGTACTGTTTACCTCTATCATCAAAATCTAATTTGTTCTCATTCTGCTTCTCATCATCATCATCATCATCATCCGACTGTTCTTCTTCTGAATCAGAATCTGTTTCTGTTTTCTCTGATTTCTTAGAAACACTATTAGATTTATCACACTCTTCATCATCTTCACCACTTTTAGCTGAGTCGCCATCATCATCATCATCATCATCATCATCTGACTGTTCTTCCTCTGAATCAGAATCTGTTTCTGTTTTCTCTGATTTCTTAGAAACACTATTAGATTTATCACAGTCTTCATCATCTTCACCACATTTAGCTGAGTCATCATCATTCTCACTAACAACAGAGACATCATCATCATCTTCACTATCAGTGTCCATTCTACCCTCTTTGTGTTTGATCTGCTTGTCTGTCAAGTTATTTCTACAAACATCACTTTCCTTTCTTTTCTTCACTTTACTACTCTCTTTAGCATCTGCACAAAACTCAGCTTTATCTTGTAACGAACTCCTGTGTCTATTTAAATTAATGTCGTTATCTTTTTGAGAAATATTTAAAATCACTTCATCATCATCACTGTCACTAAATGTCTGCTCTGTTTCCATGGAAACTGTAAGTAAATTGCTGCTGTCACTAAGTGTCTGCTCTGTTTCCATGGAAACTGTAAGTAAATTGCTGCTGTCAGTAAAATTATTTTCAAGTGTTTTACTTTTTGTTTTTGTTGTTTTAAGTTTTTTGTGTCTCCGACTCACATCCTCATTTTTCTCTGACAACTTAAATATCTGAAAATTCTCATCACCCTCACTTTCATCATCATCATCATAACAAACATCATAAGCTTTCTCATCATCCTGAATGACAAAATAATAAATTACAAACATAACTTCAGTACATTTTACATGTAAAACAAGTAAACAGAAGACTTTTAATCATAATCTGATCTGACTTTTTATTTTCACAATCATGAAAACCATTTCTTTTAAACATTTTAACCTGATCAAAGACTGAAAATTTAAATAATTAAATTCAATTAATTTTATTTATTACTATTATTATTATTATTATTAAATTGTTTGATACAATTATTATGAAATATGTCAAATAAACTGGGAGTTTGGGGTTATTTTTTTAAATACTAACACGAGAGTTACAGTTTTCCATTTTCTCTTTCTGGTTCTTAGAATGTTCTTCATCAACAGTGCTGCCATCATCATCATCATCATCATCTTCTTCACTGTTATTATTATCATCATCATCTGTGTCAAAATGAGCTTTTCTTCTCACATGTTTAGTTTGTGATGAACTGAAAAAATGTAATTAAATATTAACATACAATTTCTCATCTCTCTAAATCATTAATTATATAGTGATATACTAACTCTTATAATTAACATCATTTGTTTGTACTTATAATAGTTGTTTATTTACTGTTTGTAGTGTCTGTACTTACAGTAGTTATTTACTGTTTGTAGTGTTTGTACTTACAGTAGTTATTTACTGTTTGTAGTGTCTGTATTTACAGTAGTTATTTACTGTTTGTAGTGTCTGTACTTACAGTAGTTATTTACTGTTTGTAGTGTCTGTACTTACAGTAGTTGTTTATTTACTATTTGTAGTGTTTGTACTTACAGTAGTTATTTACTGTTTGTAGTGTCTGTACTTACAGTAGTTATTTACTGTTTGTAGTGACTGTACTTACAGTAGTTGTTTATTTACTGACCTCTCTGTAGTGTCTGTACTTACAGTAGTTGTTTATTTACTCTCTGTAGTGTCTGTACTTACAGTAGTTATTTACTGTTTGTAGTGTCTGTACTTACAGTAGTTATTTACTGTTTGTAGTGTCTGTACTTACAGCAGTTGTTTATTTACTCTCTGTAGTGTCTGTACTTACAGTAGTTATTTACTGTTTGTAGTGTTTGTACTTACAGTAGTTGTTTATTTACTCTCTGTAGTGTCTGTACTTACAGTAGTTATTTACTGTTTGTAGTGTCTGTACTTACAGTAGTTGTTTATTTACTCTCTGTAGTGTCTGTACTTACAGTAGTTATTTACTCTCTGTAGTGTCTGTACTTACAGTAGTTATTTACTGTTTGTAGTGTCTGTACTTACAGTAGTTGTTTATTTACTCTCTGTAGTGTCTGTACTTACAGTAGTTATTTACTGTTTGTAGTGTCTGTACTTACAGTAGTTGTTTATTTACTGTTTGTAGTGTCTGTACTTAGTTGTTATTTACTGTTTGTAGTGTCTGTACTTACAGTAGTTGTTTACTGTTTGTAGTGTCTGTACTTACAGTAGTTATTTACTGTTTGTAGTGTCTGTACTTACAGTAATTGTTTATTTACTCTCTGTAGTGTCTGTACTTACAGTAGTTGTTTATTTACTGTTTGTAGTGTCTGTACTTACAACAGTTATTTATTTTGTAGTGTCTGTACAGTTGTTTGTAGTTTGTAGTCTGTACTTAAACAGTTGTTTATTTACTATTTGTAGTGTCTGTACTTACAGTAATTATTTGTTTATTTACTGTACCTTTCTGTAGTGTCTGTACAGTGGAAAGTTATTTACTGTTTGTAGTGTCTGTACTTACAGTAGTTGTTTATTTACTCTCTGTAGTGTCTGTACTTACAGTAGTTATTTACTCTCTGTAGTGTCTGTACTTACAGTAGTTATTTACTCTCTGTAGTGTCTGTACTTACAGTAGTTATTTACTGTTTGTAGTGTTTGTACTTACAACAGTTGATTATTTACTGTTTGTAGTGTCTATACTTAAACAGTTGTTTATTTACTATTTGTAGTGTTTGTACTTATAATAGTTGTTTATTTACTGACCTGTCTGTAGTGTCTGCAGTGGAAAAGGGAGCTGTGTTTGTAAACAACATTTCACTGGTTGACATTTTGACATCAACAGGTTTTATCATCGAAACAAGAGCAGAGAGAAGTTCATTGGACTGTTTGGGTTCCTGGTGAAAATAAAAACAAATTACACAAACATTATAAAATTGAAAAATCTCTGTTTGGGGTCCTGGTGAAAATAAAAACAAATTACACAAACATTATAAAATTGACAAATCTCTGTTTGTGTTCCTGGAGAAAATAAAACAAATTACACAAAGATTATAAAATTGGCATATCTCTGTTTGTGTTCCTGGAGATAATAAATTACAGAAAGATTATAAAATTGACATAACTCTGTTTGTGTTCCTGGAGAAAATGAAAATAAATTACATAAAGATTATAAAACTGAAAAAAATGTAAGATTATTGTTTTTGTATGAATAGTAACAAATAAATGACTATTACTTTCTTTAGTTTTAAATTTTTGAACACTACAAAAAGAAGTGTAAGTACAGAAAGGTTAATGTGAGTATAAAAAATCTAACCTCATACTGCTGTGTTGTCGAGTATGAGTGGCTGCCTCCAAGGTCAATGTAGACAGCATCTTTATCATAGACAATCCCCCCAACCCCAGACATGGGGGAGTAAATAAACCGTTCTCTGTCGTTCAGCGACCTTCGTTTTTCTCTGTCTGGCATGGGACACGGGTCAGAAAGAAACTGCATGTCATGAATAATGAAATCTCCACAACCTGAAAAACAAAGTTTAAATTGAAAATTTTTGATTTAAAAGAAAATACAAAAAAAAAAAAAAAAAAATAAAAAAAAACCAACTTTTAAACACAAGTTTGTATTGAAAACATCTGATTTAACGATAACAGCAAGAAATTAGTGTATTTCAGTAGAAAACAAGTGAAATATGTTGTATTTAAAACAACTAAAGTATGTTGTATTTAAAACAACTAAAATATGTTGTATTTAAAACAACTAAAGTATGTTGTATTTAAAACAAGTGGAATATGTTGTATTTAAAACAACTAAAATATGTTGTATTTAAAACAAGTGGAATATGTTGTATTTAAAACAACTAAAATATGTTGTATTTAAAACAAGTGAAATATGTTGTATTTAAAACAACTAAAATATGTTGTATTTAAAACAACTAAAATATGTTGTATTTAAAACAACTAAAATATGTTGTATTTAAAACAAGTGAAATATGTTGTATTTAAAACAACTAAAATATGTTGTATTTAAAACAAACCAGGGATGTGAACAAACTGCCTGTTTTTCATCTGTGTTCCTCTCACGTAACCATAGAGACAGACACGTCTGTCACACTTGTTGTTCTGTCTGACCAGCTCTGGGTTAGTGATGTCTTCCACGCGGTCAGCCAGGATGTACGGGTGAGTGATTCTCCACTGCAGAGGTCGGAATTTCATCACAGAAATAAACCTACACAGATTGTGTACCTCCATTCGCTGGTACTCATTGTTTACCATACCTGACAGGTAAAACAACTTGGCACCCTGAAATACATAACATCTATTATTAAATACTTAACATCTAATAATATACATATCTAATACTAAATACATAATGTTTAACAATAAATATGTAACATCTGATAATAAATACATATTTATATGCATGTCTAATAAGAAACAAAAATATAAATCCATAATATAAAAATATAGATTTATATACATTTCTTAAAGTTAATCTACTACATAATCATAGTCTGATGACTAAATAACAATTAAATAAATACCTCAGACAAAGTAATTCACAACAATAATATGATAAATTTCAATTATCTTAATTTAGTCCTGAATATGAATATGAAATAAAAGGCATATTAAAGACAAATGTATTTTACTTGATAAATTTCTGTCCAGAATCTATGTTTGAGTTTCCTCTTGGTTTTCTGCAGCTGTTTGTTGTTTTTGAACATATCTAAATGTGTCAAAACTCCCATGATTCTTGGGAAACCATGAACTTGGCAGATGTTTAGAAATTCAAAAGTTTCCATTTCAAACCCAAAACTGGCATCCACAAGAAGAAGGACCTGCAGAAAATGTTAACATGAAAATAAATCTAACAGAAAAATAAATCTTGGATTACTGTGTTTTTACTTCAGAAATAATAAAAATGACCTAAATATTTCATCTTGTTAGCCTTCATTTTAGTTTTCAAGTTACTGTTTGTAGAAAGACAGTGGATAATTTAAATTAAAATCTGAATTAAACAAATTTAGTTTGAATATAACTTTGGGTGAGTTAGCAGATACTTGTTCTAATATTTTCTTTGTTTTTATTTTTTTATTATTATTATTATTGTTATTAGTAGTATTAGTAGCAGTAGTAGTAGTAGTAGTAGTAGAAGTAGTAGTTTTAGTAATAATATGATGATGAATAAGATAAAAGTAAGGATTAAATGATTTAATAAATAAATATTTGTATTAATTTCTTATACATTAAAAATGAAAAACAAAAGAATATAAACAAAGATAAACTTAGCAAATAAACAAATACAAACCAAGTCAGCTACTTTAGCGATGTCAATCATACAGTTAATGTCGTTGTTACATTCTATCAACGTCAGTCTCCGTCGTTTACCTGTAAAACACAGCATTGTTACAACTCACATCAAAAGGACTCTTACAGGCTGTATTTATATATAACTTAAAAACATTTTTTTTAAAAAGATAGAAATATCCCAAAATTAATTAAATACTAAGTACACACATAATTGTTTTTACTGTGTTAATAAAAAATCAAAATTACAAAAGACATAGTAAAAATTTAAATTAATGATTGTATTCACTTTATTCTTTATCTCCATAAAGAAAGAAATGAAATAAGAAAAAATAAGAATTTCACTAAACAAACCAGAAACAACTGTGACTGGTCCTTGTATGTTAGACAATTTCTCCTTCGCAAAGTTTCTGATCACACACTGCAGCAGAGTTGTCTTTCCGACTTTAGGAGGACCCACAACAGCTACAATTATTGGGGGAGGCTCTAGAGGGGTTCGATCAACAAGAGGGATGTGTTGCTTTTTTGTCTTGATGTCAAGTGTTCTGTTAAATATAAAAAGAGGCTTTTGAATCTTCTAGTTACTGTGTGATATTTAAAAAAATAATTTAAGAAAAATAGAAGAAAAAAAAAGAGAAAGAAATGGTAAGCAATAACAATGATTTAACAGCAGATACAAAGAATATTTTCTTGTTAAAGCTAATCTACAAGAGTTTCTCACCTCTGAACACGTCTGGCAGTTTTCTGAACTGCTTGGATTGAAAAAGCTTTTGGGTTGCGTTGTCTCGCAGTCAGCTCCTGTTCATGTTTATTTTTAGCTTTTTTCTTTTCAGCTTTCCTTCCCGCCAGTCGGGCTCGGTGCTCTTTTTGTTCTGTTTTTTCTGTTTCCATTGCGCAATAAACTGAAAGACAAAAGTATCTTCTGAGATGACTATTTATTTACAAGTGTTATGTACTTCTTGTAAATAATGTTCATTATGTAATGCTGAGGATCTCTTCAGTAATATTTATTAGACACTAACTCTATTACTAGTGATATCAACATCAAAACAAAATTTCTTTCTTCAAAAGTAAACTTTCTGAACTTGTAAATAATGATCAACAAAATTTGTAATCATAATCACATCCCTGAAACAAATCTAAATTCAAATTGTAATTATAAAAATAAATGAATGTAATTAAGAAAAGCAAAATAATTTAATCCTGTTTTAATTTAATAAAGTAATAAAATAACAGTAATAATAATACAGTTGACCCTCAATTTCATGGACATCGGTTTTGTAATTTCAGATGAAGTCCGAAAAAAATTACCATTTTTTTAAATCTTAATTGTTAATATCTGTGAGTGGAGCCTTATATTTATTATTATTATTATTATTATTATTATTATTAGCAATGGGTTCAAGAGAAAACAAAAAAGGTGCATCTCTGTGTCGGTCAGTGTATTAAAATGTTAGGGTTAATCACTTATTGATTAATCATTTAATGATATTTGATAACATTCGCGATTTCACAGACTATTGCATTTTCAATGATTTGCAAATCTGCGCTCACCCACATTACTTCATTAGTTTGTAAAATCGAGAGTCAACAGTACTATGAAAATAAACTATAACAATAAATAACATAAAATAGTATAATACAATAAACTGAAATAGAAACATTAAACTAAATTCAATAAAATTAATGAAAGAATTTATGCTTTAAAAGATTAATGATTTGCTTTACACTGTGTGTGTGTGTGTGTGTGTGTGTGTGTGTGTGTGTGTGTGTGTGTGTGTGTGTGTGTGTGAATAAGTATCACCTCTTACGTGAAAATATATTATACGATCAACTGAAAACAACCGAAACAAACTGTTTCAGTTTACACACGTGGGTAGCGCCATATTGAACAAGGGAGACAAATCTAAACATTATCCTTATGGTAAATCTATCCTCATTAAAGATGCCATGCTTAGCAGAAAATGCACATAAAGCAAAGTAAAATATGGTAAAATATACCATTTTTTGTTGTTGTTCACTAATTTTATTATTGTTGTCGTTTGCTCTTGTTTTAATTCATTTATTTTTCTAACGAAATAAATTATAATTTATACCTTTTTCAATATAGTCTATAATACTGGGTATGGATCTGCCTGTGCTGTATTGTCGTAGTGTCTGAGCGGATGTAGTCAGCTATAAGAACTGACCCGAGATGTGAAAGGCAGATAATCTGATGAGTTATTATTTCCCATTCCAGATAATACTGCGCAACTAAAATATCAAAAGTCGTTGTGCATTGTACGTATATATTTACGTAGAACCTGGCTTGTTCTCTTATATCTGTATGGCCGTAACTACATTGAGGCAAATGAGGCAAATGCCTCGTACCGAAATTGACTATATATATATATATATATATATATACACACACATACATACATACATACATACACACACACATACATACATATACATATACATATACATATACATATACATATACATATACACACACACACACACATTTTAATTTATTTTAGGTAGTTGTTACTGTTGTTGTTTATACAAAGATTTTATTTTAAAAATATAAAATATAAATTTCTGTTCCGACAGAAACAATATACACTGAATGAATTCGTTTATATCTATGGTTACCGTTTGAAGTCAACCCGCATCGATGCGACGAAAGACATAACTGATTTCAGACATCAGTTTTTACCTCATTCCAAAAAGAGTAGTGACGGCCATGATCTGTATACAGAGAATGACTAAGTAATTATCATATATTTATTTAGTGTGTGTGAGGGCGCGCGCGCGCGCGCGCGCGTGTGTGTGAGCAAACCAACGCAAATTAAAATGAAAGAAATAGGAATAAGAAGCATTCAGAGAGAAAAAGAGTTGGCAGTAGAAAATTAAAAACATGAACAAAGAAATAGAGTGAAAAAAAACAAAATAAATATGCTTTGAAAAAACAGAAAATAAATGCAAAAGTTTATTTCACTACAACATTAAATATTTATACAGGTAATTCTTGCATCTATTCAGGCGTGTCCGAGGCGTGTTATTCATCGATCAATTTCTCCAGTGAGAAAAGAAAACGCCAGGAAAAACGAGGGTCATGTGTTGTTAGCAGAGTGTGTTACGCATTTTGTACTAGAGTTTTTAAAAAAGTACATAGATAATATATGAGTTGTATCAGACGTAGGCGGAATACTAACAACGTGTTTGAAGATATTTTTTTTTATTTGTTGTTCGCAACATTATAGCACATATACGTTACAGCTGTGAACCGTCTACAGTATTTTATTAAATCTGAACTCTCTCTCTCTCTCTCTCTCTCTCTCTCTCTCTCTCTCTCTCTCTCTCTCTCTCTCTCTCTCTCTCTCTCTCTCTCTCTCTCTCCATATACACTTAAAAAGACATAGGTCGGTAGGTCTTTTAAACAAAATGTGTTTGTTTGTTTTGTTTACTATTTACTTGAACTTTCGCAACACAGTTTTTTTTTCTAAGTTTTTTAAATTTATTTATCTATTATAATTGTAGAACGCTCCTGACGGACATACGAATATACAAATATGCACACGTACACGCACATATACTCACATACATCATATATTCCAATACTTCAGAAAGTGATCCAACACTGAAGTGGCTATAACTTCAAAAATGAAAATTTAATTTGTTTCATTACAAAGAAAAAATAAAATTATAATGTTATAATCGGAGATGATTAATGAAATATTTAATAATTCTATCTTTTCTGTAATTAGATTGTTTGTAACAACAAATTCTAACTCTGCCTTTCGTAACAAATTTAAAAAATCCACAAACGAAACAAAACAATCAAGTCTTAGAAACAGTTTGACATTAATCTTTATGTTTTAATTGCATTAACTGCCTTAACTGACCAAAACAATACAGATTTAGATTATAACACTAAAATGTTTTCAAAAAATCGTTTATCGTGACCTGAGCCGTGGCAAACACAGTGACATACAAACATTGATTACAGGTTCAGGAAAAACTGGATATATTTCAGAAGTATACTGATTTCTAAATTAACTGCTAAACAAACATAACTAGCTCATTATTAACTTAGTTTGTACAAACTTTGCTGACGCTAATGATGAAGTGTCCGTTTTATATCTCTTCTACAAATTTTCTTTTCAAATTGTATAACTCGTTACTCTCTCTCTCTCTCTCTCTCTCTCTCTCTCTCTCTCTCTCTCTCTCTCTCTCTCTCTCTCTCTCTCTCTCTCTCTCTCTCTCTCTCTCTCTCTCTTATCTTAAGAAATGAACTGCACTGAATATATATATCCCAGTCTTTCTACCTGTGTAACAAAGAAATCAAGGTGTAAATTTTTATTGACAAATGTTTGACAAAATAATTACCATTGGTTATAAAATTGATTCGATTCCTCGTTAATTTTGTTGAAAGTAGGATTATGGGATTTTAAACTTAGTAGTTTACACCTCCTCAAAAATTCAGCTATAAGGCAAATAAACATATTTATTACCGATAACTGGACAGTATAATACTTATTTATTTAAAACTAAACCACAATAAATAAAAAAGCAAATCGTAATCCTTATATTATGACATAATTAAATTGTTTATTAACACTGGAGAAAACAGGTGTCATTTACGAGGTTTAACACACCTGTGTCTGAAGTAAACATTACTGTCGCAAGGTAATCAGACAAATCAAAAATCAAAATGTGCGAGACTGTAATGAAAACGTCACTGTGAAACTGTCGTCAAGATAACAGTATTTTACATACGTTCATTTTCATTGTGGAAAATAACACGTTTTAAAACATGTAAAATTGATAAAAAGCTAACAGTATTTCTTATGTTTTCAAATTTATTATTGATCATGTTTTTATAATTAATGACACGTTTTAAAACTCATGTTCTGTAATATCGCCATAGTTACTTAGACAGTGACACGTATAAAACTGTAATTTAAAGCTGTCGCTTTGGAAACAGTAATTTCATATTGTACCGACTCGTATAACTGAATTATAAACTGTTAATGATATATTTGTTTTTAGTATGTAATTAAAACATCGAATAAATTAATTCATGATTAATCTTGTAATTTAAACAAAAACAAAATTGTAATTGTGATATCATTTAATTTATTATTACTAATAATTGTATTTTTGTATGGTAAGCAATAATGTTAATAATAAAAACAGCAGCGTACCAGGTGTAGTAGTACTAGTAGTAGTAGTTGTAGTAGCAGCAGCCGCGCTAGTAATAGTAATAACAAATTTAGTAGTAATGCCATTAATAGTACTGTCGTAATAATAATATTAGCACTACTAGTGGTAGTAGTAAGAAGAGAGGCAGGAAGTGTGTGTACAAGTTTGTATCTGAGATTGTTTAAACTGTACGTTTACTGACACTGCTAGCTCTGGACAGTAATTCACACAAATAAGTAAATAATATTGGTGTTGTTTTAAATCACTGTTAGGTAATTATGTAGGTGTATCAGGTAACAGATCTGTCTGTCTATCTATCTATCTATCTATCTATCTATCTATCTATCTATATATATATATATATATATATATATATATATATATATATATATATATATTAATTAATTATCTAACTAACAAACTAATAAAGAACGAAAGAAAAAAGTTATGTGATTTCATATAAATAAATAAATAATACTGGTGTTGTGTTTTAAATCACTGATAGGTAACAGATCTACTTGGTTTAACACACCTGTGTGTGTGAAATTAACATCAGTGTCGTCACGTGATTAGGACGAGACACTGATCAGACACTAGACGTCTAATAAAAAACGTGTGAGACAAAAGTGACAACTTTAACACTAGTAAATCAGAGTTGTTGACGTTTCAGGTTTTTAAACTTTAAATTCTAAAATAATAAACATAATTTTTTCTTAATTCCCTTATTTAAAACTATTATAAATAGAGGTAAAAAATCAGCAAGCATTTTAAAAGGCTTCGGTAAGATTTTCAATTTAATAATAAGAATAAACAATAAAATAATGAAGTAATACATTTTTATCTATCGTAATACTGATAGCATTAATGCTATACACATAAGTAATATATGATTAATTAAACATTTAGGCGCTCATTATTGTTGATGACGACGATGTTGTTAATATTGTTGTTACTGGTGATGGTGTTTATTCGTCAAAGTTGTTGAACATTTAACAATCTCTTCATTAGAAGAATAGATCATTAATAAAGTTTAATTAGAAAAGTCGGCGAGATAAAACTACAGATTACTGGTTGTTTTCTGTTTTAATTATCTAACAGCAAAAAAGTCAAACAAAATCTTTCAGTATCTGAGATGTATCTCCAAACTTAATCATTTAATTAATTAACATCAAACTAATCAACTCAGCCTGGATGAGTGTAGACAAAGATTTAGTAATTATCTCTGTATTCAAACTCAAACACAACAGTGTGGTTCCACGAGGACACGTGCCTCTTCTTGTATTTATATCTATCTATCTATCTATCTATCTATCTATCTATCTATCTATCTATCTATCTATATATATATATATATATATATATATATATATATATATATATATATATATATATATATATTAATTAATTAACTAACTAACAAACTAATAAAGAACGAAAGAAAAAATGTTATGTGATTTCATATAAATAAATAAATAATACTGGTGTTGTGTTTTAAATCACTGATAGGTAACAGATCTACTTGGTTTAACACACCTGTGTGTGTGAAATTAACATCAGTGTCGTCACGTGATTAGGACGAGACACCGATCAGACACTAGACGTCTAATAAAAAACGTGTGAGACAAAAGTGACAACTGTAACACTAGTAAATCAGAGTTGTTGACGTTTCAGGTTTTTAAACTTTAAATTCTAAAATAATAAACATAATTTTTTCTTAATTCCCTTATTTAAACTATTATAAATAGAGGTAAGAATCAGCAAGCATTTTTAATAGGCTTCGGTAAGATTTTCAATTTAATAATAAGAATAAACAATAAAATAATGAAGTAATACATTTTTATCTATCGTAATACTGATAGCATTAATGCTATACACATAAGTAATATATTATCAGTTAAACGTTTAGGCGCTCATTATTGTTGATGACGACGATGTTGTTAATATTGTTGTTACTGGTGATGGTGTTTATTCGTCAAAGTTGTTGAACATTTAACAATCTCTTCATTAGAAGAATAGATCATTAATAAAGTTTAATTAGAAAAGTCGGCGAGATAAAACTACAGATTACTGGTTGTTTTCTGTTTTAATTATCTAACAGCAAAAAAGTCAAACAAAATTCTTCACTATCTGATATGTATCCCCAAACTTAATCATTTAATTAATTAACATCAAACTAATCAACTCAGCCTGGATGAGTGTAGACAAAGATTTAGTAATTATCTCTGTATTCAAACTCAAACACAACAGTCGGTTTCTTCTTGTATTTTATAGTAAATAAGTAAATAAATAAATAAATAATATTATATAATAAAATAATAATAACAAAATAAATAAATAAATTAAATAACAAACAAAGAAAGAAACAGTATGTGATTTCATGTAACCAAATAAACAATATTCGTGTTGTTTTAAATCACTGATAGGTAAAAGAATAGGTGTGTCAGGTGACATATCTACCTGATTTAACACACCTGTGTGTGTGAAATTAACATCAGTGTCGTCACGTGATTAGGACGAGACACTGATCAGACACTAGACGTCTAATGAAAAACGTGTGAGACAAAAGTGACAACTGTAACACTGTAGCAAATCAGAGCTGATCGTATGACAGATTTTTTAAAATTTTAATTAAGAATTAATAAACATAATTTATGTTAATTAGCTGACTTTAACGATTATAAACAGAGGTGAAAATATGCGCAATATATTAGAGAAAAAAATAAAAAATAAAAAAGTCTCCTATAAGATTTCCAGTTAAATAATAAAAATATACAGTCAAATAATTAAATATTATATTTATAATTTGGTAATACTAATGACAATTATAGTAAAACATTATTTACTAACGACCGATAGGCACGCATTGTTCGTGATGATGATGTTGTCAATTTGGTTGTTACTGCTGATGCGTTTTTGTCGTCATAGTTGTTGAACATTTAACAATCTCTTCATTAGGAGAACAGATAATTAACAAAGTTTAATTAGAAAAGTCGGGGAGATGAAAATACAGATTACTGATTGTTTTCTGTTTTAATTATCTAACAGCAAAAAAGTCAAACAAAATCTTTCAGTATCTGAGATGTATCTCCAAACTTAATCATTTAATTAATTAACATCAAACTAATCAACTCAGCCTGGATGAGTGTAGACAAAGATTTAGTAATTATCTCTGTATTCAAACTCAAACACAACAGTGTGGTTCCACGAGGACACGTGCCTCTTCTTGTATTTATATCTATCTATCTATCTGTCTATCTATCTATCTATCTATCTATCTATCTATCTATCTATCTATCTATCTATCTATCTATCTATCTATCTATCTATCTATCTATCTATGTATCTATCTATATATATATATATTAATTAATTAATTAACTAACAAACTAATAAAAAACGAAAGAAAAAATGTTATGTGATTTCATATAAATAAATAAATAAAACTGGTGTTGTGTTTTAAATCACTGATAGGTAACAGATCTACCTGATTTAACACACCTGTGTGTGTGAAATTAACACCAGTGTCGTCACGTGATTAGGACGAGACACTGATCAGACACTAGATGTCTAATAAAAAACGTGTGAGACAAAAGTGACAACTGTAACACTAGTAAATCAGAGTTGTTGACGTTTCAGGTTTTTAAACTTTAAATTCTAAAATAATAAACATAATTTTTTCTTAATTCCCTTATTTAAAACTATTATAAATAGAGGTAAAAATCAGCAAGCATTTTAAAAGGCTTCGGTAAGATTTTCAATTTAATAATAAGAATAAACAATAAAATAATGAAGTAATACATTTTTATCTATCGTAATACTGATAGCATTAATGCTATACACATAAGTAATATATTATCAGTTAAACGTTTAGGCGCTCATTATTGTTGATGACGACGATGTTGTTAATATTGTTGTTACTGGTGATGGTGTTTATTCGTCAAAGTTGTTGAACATTTAACAATCTCTTCATTAGAAGAATAGATCATTAATAAAGTTTAATTAGAAAAGTCGGCGAGATAAAACTACAGATTACTGGTTGTTTTCTGTTTTAATTATCTAACAGCAAAAAAGTCAAACAAAATTCTTCACTATCTGATATGTATCCCCAAACTTAATCATTTAATTAATTAACATCAAACTAATCAACTCAGCCTGGATGAGTGTAGACAAAGATTTAGTAATTATCTCTGTATTCAAACTCAAACACAACAGTCGGTTTCTTCTTGTATTTTATAGTAAATAAGTAAATAAATAAATAAATAATATTATATAATAAAATAATAATAACAAAATAAATAAATAAATTAAATAACAAACAAAGAAAGAAACAGTATATGATTTCATGTAACCAAATAAACAATATTCGTGTTGTTTTAAATCACTGATAGGTAAAAGAATAGGTGTGTCAGGTGACATATCTACCTGATTTAACACACCTGTGTGTGTGAAATTAACATCAGTGTCGTCACGTGATTAGGACGAGACACTGATCAGACACTAGACGTCTAATGAAAAACGTGTGAGACAAAAGTGACAACTGTAACACTGTAGCAAATCAGAGCTGATCGTATGACAGATTTTTTAAAATTTTAATTAAGAATTAATAAACATAATTTATGTTAATTAGCTGACTTTAACGATTATAAACAGAGGTGAAAATATGCGCAATATATTAGAGAAAAAAATAAAAAATAAAAAAGTCTCCTATAAGATTTCCAGTTAAATAATAAAAATATACAGTCAAATAATTAAATATTATATTTATAATTTGGTAATACTAATGACAATTATAGTAAAACATTATTTACTAACGACCGATAGGCACGCATTGTTCGTGATGATGATGTTGTTAATTTGGTTGTTACTGCTGATGCGTTTTTGTCGTCATAGTTGTTGAACATTTAACAATCTCTTCATTAGGAGAACAGATAATTAACAAAGTTTAATTAGAAAAGTCGGGGAGATGAAAATACAGATTACTGATTGTTTTCTGTTTTAATTATCTAACAGCAAAAAAGTCAAACAAAATTCTTCACTATCTGATATGTATCCCCAAACTTAATCATTTAATTAATTAACATCAAACTAATCAACTCAGCCTGGATGAGTGTAGACAAAGATTTAGTAATTATCTCTGTATTCAAACTCAAACACAACAGTGTGGTTCCACGAGGACACGTGCCTATCTATCTGTCTGTGTATTTATCTATCTATCTATCTATCTATCTATCTATCTATCTATCTATCTATCTATCTATCTATCTATCTATCTATCTATCTATCTATCTATGTATCTATCTATATATATATATTAATTAATTAATTAACTAACAAACTAATAAAAAACGAAAGAAAAAATGTTATGTGATTTCATATAAATAAATAAATAATACTGGTGTTGTGTTTTAAATCACTGATAAGTAACAGATCTACCTGATTTAACACACCTGTGTGTGTGAAATTAACACCAGTGTCGTCACGTGATTAGGACGAGACACTGATCAGACACTAGATGTCTAATAAAAAACGTGTGAGACAAAAGTGACAACTGTAACACTAGTAAATCAGAGTTGTTGACGTTTCAGGTTTTTAAACTTTAAATTCTAAAATAATAAACATAATTTTTTCTTAATTCCCTTATTTAAAACTATTATAAATAGAGGTAAAAATCAGCAAGCATTTTAAAAGGCTTCGGTAAGATTTTCAATTTAATAATAAGAATAAACAATAAAATAATGAAGTAATACATTTTTATCTATCGTAATACTGATAGCATTAATGCTATACACATAAGTAATATATTATTAATTAAACATTTAGGCGCTCATTATTGTTGATGACGACGATGTTGTTGATAATATTGTTGTTACTGGTAATGGTGTTTATTCGTCAAAGTTGTTGAACATTTAACAATCTCTTCATTAGAAGAATAGATCATTAATAAAGTTTAATTAGAAAAGTCGGCGAGATAAAACTACAGATTACTGGTTGTTTTCTGTTTTAATTATCTAACAGCAAAAAAGTCAAACAAAATTCTTCACTATCTGATATGTATCTCCAAACTTA
>CM022679.1:27825663-27950663 GCA_012295275.1 Chrysomallon squamiferum
CCGTGTAATACACAAAATACATGACCTGCGTGACCCTTCTATCATACATACATACATACATACCCGATAGAAGACCGTTATTTCACGGGTCTTTAAGTGTATTATAGCAAGACCGCACACCTCTAAGTGTAATGTACAAGAAAATAAATGTATATTTCACAACTTTAACATGAAACAGATATAATCGAATGTTAGGAAATTATTATTTTAATTTTTATTATTAATATTATTAATGTTGTTGTTGTTGTTGTTGTTGTTGTTTATTATTATTATTATTAAAGTTTAATTTTGCACCGTTCGTCTGCAGACTGGTCTTTTATTAATTAAATAATTTAATATCTGTACATGTGCTTGTGCATATGCTGTTTAAGTAACTAATGCCTCTATGTGTCGGTATACAAATGTGTGGGTAGAGTAAGCCGTGTAATGCAGTGTTTGATATAACTGAGTTCAACTGAATGTACAAGTCCAAACAAGTCGATGCTTTATTTCTCTGTTTTACATCACCACAGACAATATCAAGAGGTCTTATGAGTTGCAGAGATATATATGTTTGTGTGTTTGTGTGCGTGTGTCGGTATGTGTGTGTGTGTGTGTGGTAGTATATCAGATTTACAAAAAAAAAAAAAAAAAACAAACAACAACCAAACAACTAGAATATAACATGGTTCATATAAAATATTTACACAATTGCTTAACATATACACTCACACGTACATACATACATAAATGTATACGTGCATACATACATACATACTTACATACATACATACATAGATACATGCATGCACGCACGCATACTAACGCACATATACAAGAAAACGAATGTATAATGAGTACGTGTTATGAAGCACGTGAATCACACACACAGGCAATGTTAAATGAACAAACCTTACACAATGCTCTCTAAGTATGTAACACGGAAGAAAAGACCAACACTTTTCTTAAATCTTTCACAGTACAAATCTCAGATGAGATTAAATAATAAACTTCTTACTAACAGATAATCTCACTGATTATTATCAAGGACTGAAATAAATTACAGATCCTATAAACCCTATTACAGACCTTTGACATTTACTTTTTTTCTCTTTACACTTTTTTTAAAACTTTTCTTCAAGCTATACGTTATGCAGTATTATACATTGTGATCCAAGTACATGTGGTTTTTTTTTGTGTTTTTTTATAGATTAATAATAATAATAATAATAATAATAATAATAATGATGATGAAAAGAAAACGAACAAGACAAAGAAAATAAAGAAAAATGGAGAGAGAGAGAGAGAGAGAGAGAGAGAGAGAGAGAGAGAGAGAGAGAGAGAGAGAGAGAGAGAGAGAATTTCATTGCATTGCGTTAGAATTAATAGATATTTTATGTAATTTACATTAAAATTATCGTCATAAATTAGATTATTAGAAACAATATACTGCTGCATATAAAGATGTATTCACAGGTATGAACGATTAGTTTTGTTTTGTCAGTATATTATTGATTACGTGTTGTTAGTTTTTACATTTATTCCGAATTTCAATCAATATTTCGCTGTCAAGTATTTATTAGATAAATAAAATAAATATTTGCACAGCGAGGTCAAATAACTGATGTTTACAAAATATTCAAAGACTCAGACAACCACGTGCTCACGAGTCTCAGCTGTTTACTCGGCTGCCATTGGTGGCACAAATAACAACCACTCAGCCAATCAGAGGCGGCGAAAATATTTATGAGGATTTACATTGTTGCTAAGCTGATTGGCATTGTAGCGGGGATGTATATAGCTAGCCGGCGAGTAATTATTCCTTCAAACTAACCCAGGTCAATCTTTCCTCTCCCCATCACTTCATCATCACTGACATTATCATCAGCTGGTTTGTTTCAACAATTCCGTTCCGTATTAATCTGTTTGGCTGGCTTTGCAATAATTTCTGTTTTCTACTGTGGATATACACACACACTGGAAATCACCGTATATCCTAATTTAAACTGAATGTAAGTAAAATTTATTGTTTTATTTCTTGCATTCACTATGTTTATGTAATTAGTGCTGACATCGTGTCGTGTTTCTGATCTGACTAGTTGTAATTAGAATTCAGTTATGAGTAACTCAAACTTGATGAGCTTTGTCAGGTGGCTGACATGTTTGGACGAGACTCACATTAGAGCGGCGTTGTGGACGTTGTGACATGTCATATAAGGTGTCGTGATTTCTGCTCATTTTAGTTAGTTGTGGTAATGATGGACAGCAGAATTCTGAATGTCAAACTGATGACACTTTTTAATTAAAAATAGTTTGTGTTGCTTTACAAAGTACTGACACACCGGTATAAAAGGGGGGGTTGAATAAGGTATGGACTATGGTCGACAGTATGTTGTTATAATAATATTAATACTTGCTAAAATAACATTTATTTATCTTTTATCATCATCATCATCATCATTCATTTTACTACTATTAATATTTTTGTTGTTGTAGTAGTTGTTTTTTGTTGTTGTTGTTGTTGTTGTTATTATTATTATTATTATTTCACAGATAACTAACAGTCATCATGCCTGTGAAAAGTCGAGTTCACCTTGCTCGTAAGTTTCGTCAGAACTGGGCGGACAAACACCCGTACGAACAACAGACACCAGACCTTGACGACAGTCTCACCAGCCTGGGCTGGCTGCAGAATCTCAACATCATGAACATCTCCACGCCAACACCCCCTTCCAGCCCTGGGCCTCTCGACAACAGGCCCTTCAAAAACATCAGCAACAACAACTGCATGCTGAGCAGTGTTCAGCCAACAATAAAGATGGAGCCGAGGACATTTAACTACATCGACGCCAACTCCATGTACAGCCCAAGTGAGTCAGTAGACTACAAGTCAAACCCCTATGTCAAGCCCCCCTACTCGTATGCCACCCTCATCTGCATGGCTATGAAGGAGACAAAGAAGAACAAAATAACTCTGTCTGCAATTTACAACTGGATCACAGAAAACTTCATGTACTACAGAATGGCTGATCCTAGCTGGCAGGTAAAAACAACTTACTTTTAATATGATAATAGCATACCTTTCAGTTATTATTTACCTTTTACCATAATAATAATATACCTTTCAGTTATTATTTACCTTTTACCATAATAATAATATACCTTTCAGTTATTATTTACCTTTTACCATAATAATAATATACCTATCAGTTATTATTGACCTTTTATTATAATAATAATATACCTATTTATTATTATTTACCTTTAATTCAACAAGATACACATAACTTTATTTGTTATAACCATCTCTCTTTAAAATATTTTATTAATATAACTCTTATCTTCTACAATTATAGCAATCACATAGCAATAAAAATAGCTAGAAAGCAAATATATTTAAATAACAAAGAAAACTGTAAATGATTAATCAGATGTAATAAAGTATATTAATTACTGTTCACTTCATTAATTATTATCCCCGTCTTAACTCACTGTGAGTCATTTACTACATGTCTGTAACTGAGACAGACAGACAGATTACTGGAGGAATAGAAAAGCCACATTTTGTTATGTCAGTGAAAATACAGTTTATAATATTACTTACTATCTAACCAGTGTGATGTAACAGAGAACTCACCAGTTATTAGTGTCTCCACACAATCAATTACTTGTTGCTAGTGAACCATTATCAGCATTGCCAACACTCACAGAAATAATAATAATAATAATAATAATAATAATAATAATAATAATAATAATAATAATAATAATAATAATAATAGTAATAAAAATAATAATAGTAATAATAGTAATAATGTAATAATAGTAATAATAATAATTATAACAACAATAACAATAAATAAATATAAATAAAATTAAATAAATAATAATAATAATAATAATAATAATAATAATAATAATAATAATAATAATAATAATTAAAAATAATAATAATAAAAAAATCGTAAAAAACAACAACACATTTATTAAAAATTACTAATTTTACCAGCTGATGAAAATAAACTGTAGCTATACAGAATGAAACACTTTAAATCAATATTGTAAAAATAACCAAGGTGAAATGTTCTAATTACACTGATCAATAAGAAATCAATAATTCATGTTTGATTAGAACACCTCAGTCTCTTCATAGAGCTCCATTAGTGTTTGACATACACAACTACCATCTCTCTCTCTCTCTCTCTCTCTCTCTCTCTCTCTCTCTCTCTCTCTCTCTCTCTCTCTCTCTCTCTCTAATTAAATATATCTGTAATAAAATTTAATATAAAAATTATAACATACATAAATTTACAGTATTATACCACACTGTAGTAATGTCAGTATTATATTTGTTATCAAAAGGAAGTCACTGACATTTTCTTTGTTAAAAATAACACAGACAAGACAAAACATTATCTCACAACTTACAAATATTTCTGTAACTTGCTATTTGGTAGGAAGCAACCACTTCACTTATCAGATTGGGGATGTTTATATCTAGTTGGTTTAGATTTCTAACCTGTTACAAAATGTGCTGTTTGGAATTAGTAATGATTAACCACAATGCTAATTTATTAACATTTTATAAACATTTAGAAGTTATTTTTAGTATTTTATTTTTTTTAAATTATTTTGTTTATTATTATACATTAGAAATAAGAAAAAAGTTTGTTAATGAAAATTAAATGATTTATTTTCCATTTTCCAGAATTCAATTCGACACAATCTGTCTCTAAACAAGTGTTTTGAGAAAGTTCCAAGGAGAAAGGATGAACCTGGCAAAGGTGGATTCTGGAGAATCAACCCTGAGTACAGTGACATGATTGAGAATGGAACTTTCAAAAAGAGGCGAGGCAGTCGCGATGCTGCCCCACTCCCCCCCACCAAACGCATGAAGAAAGATGACGATGATGACATTGCAATTCTCAATGGCAACCTGAGATCTCGGTTTTCCAGTGATGATCAGTTCACAGGCAGCAACAACACCTACAACTACATGTATTTTGGTGCCAATGATGATGACGATGAAACTGCTCTGAAGGGTGATTTCAACTGGACAGCCATCTTGAATCAGGATATCGAGATTGCTGGAGTGAAGATAAAAACAGAACATCTGCTCAACGATGCCAGTGATGATGGCGGAAGTTTAGTGTCATCTCTAAGCCCACCATCATCTGACTCTAACTGTGATGATCTGAGGCTGGATGATTTGTTATCACGAGCTGATTTCAATGATGTTCCAGTTGACTACACAAATAACAACCCACTAGATCTGACAATAAATGGACATGGTATCAAACTGAATGAGTGGTGGGACGAGAACGTCAACATGAATGAACACTACCAGGCGCTGACAGACATCACTGGTGACCGCAACACCGGCCTGCACACCCCTGTCCACCCATCGTCCGATGATGACAATTTGTGGATTGTTCACCAGCCCAGTGGGGATGATGAATCTAATGCATTCGATATGGAAAATCTGTTTGATATAGACAACATCCCATCACCTCATATACTGTGAGAAAGAAAAGAACAACTTCACTTTACAGAATCATTTTCATTTAAAAACACAAACAATAACTGCTCAATTCCAGGGTGGTCAGTAAGGAGGTAATACACATAACAATACACCCACTGCTCACTTCCTGTGGACAGTACTAAAATGAATTGTGTGACTCATGCTCAAATTTCAAGAAGGTCAGTCGGTCGGTGGGTGGGTGGGGGGCAATAAGACTGTTATGAATTGAAATCTGTGATATTGGTGGGGGGAGGAATATACTTGTGAATTATGTGCTAATAACTAACCTGTGATAAGTTTGTTTTTGTTAACCTTACAGCATTACTACTGTAATCCAAAGATATAACACATTGTTTTAAATGTAAAGTACTATTCAAGTAATAGTACTAAACACAATGTATTATAAAAGGAATAGTACTAAGTACATACTACTATTCAGTCATGTTAAAAGCAGTTTACTATACAAGTAATAGTATCAAACACAAAAAGTGTTTTTAATTGTTAAGCAGTTTAAGAAGTGGTGGTTATATATATTTTTTCTAATACTTGAATATTTTTAGTATTATTACCAATAACTGGAAAAAAGAAAAAAAAATTATTTTTATTTAACATTCCACATTTTACAGCATTATTTGTGATAAATACATTTACTAGGAATGTAAGAAAATATTTTATAGCATTTGTTCTTGCTACATGAACTTTTATCTGATAATATTTGTTACAAATTCCAGTATTTTTATTACTATTACTATTTTAACATTCCAGAAGTATTCTGTGAAATAAGTCTATTTGTATTCCAAGATTCTCAGTATTCATTTCACTGAAAGCCACAGTATTGTTTTTGATTGCAGTATTTATCAGATATTTACAAATAATGTTTAACTCTGTTTTGTATTCTAAGATATTTATTGGTATTCATAGAAAATCCGTCCATATGAAATATGTCTACTGTTAATTTTCTCGGAATTGTTATCAGATTCAATGTGTTGTTGTCATTGTTGTTACAAAATTTTGTTGTTTGTTGAAAATATCCACTGCTGACTTATTTCTGCAAGAAATCTGTTACCAGGAATATCAGGAATATATTTACATGCTGTAATTTAATTTCAAAAGAAAAACACACACAGATACCCACCCACACACACACACATACAAACATGCACACACACACACACACACAGAAAACATTAAATAGTTTGAAATTGTTAAAAGTATTATAGAATATGTGTTACAGTCATATTGACACCCGTCCATTATTAAAACATTTTATTTATATTTCATTGTCTTACAGATTTCTCAGTAATCATAGAATGTGTGTGTGTGTATGTGTGTGTGACTTACATTTCCTTTCACTTTTGTACGTAGATTGAAAGATATATATTATTTTGTATATATGAGAATTTATTTATATTGTAAATAATGAATATACAATAGAAATATTGTTGACACAAATGACTTTGTTTCTTTTTTTGATGATAATAATAATAACAATAGCGATAACAACAACAACAACAACAATAATAATAATAATAATAATAATAATAATAATAATATATATAATAATAATAATAATAATAATAATAATAATAATAATAATAATAATAATAACAGTAATAATATCTTGTAATCCTGACAAAAATCAGTAAATTAACCATGCCTGAAACAATGTTCACACAAAAAAGAAAAACAAAGTCAAGTACATCTAAATGTGACTATACATCTACTACTCACTGTATCAAACTAAATGTGACTACATCTACTACTCACTGTATCAAACTAAATGTGACTACAACTAAAACTAAATATGACTACATCTACAACTCACTATCAAACAAAATGTGACTACATCTACTACTCACCATCAAACTAAATGTGACTACATCTACTACTCACTATCAAACAAAATGTGACTACATCTACTACTCACTATCAAACAAAATGTGACTACATCTACTACTCACTGTATAAAACAAAATGTGACTACATCTCCTACTGACTATCAAACAAAATGTGACTACGTCTATTATTCACTGTATAACATAAAATGTGACTACATCTACTAAAATGTGACTTTACATATATATGTGTGTATGTGTGTGGGTTCATACACACACACACACACACACACACAACATATATATCACCCTGACATATAACTATCAGTGTAGCTAATAAAATAGTTTATAAAATATATAAAACTTGCAGAAACACATATGAACAAGGCTCATATAAAAAAAGTTCTTTATGGTGAACTGATCTTGTGATATCAAGCAGGCCATGAAAATGCACATACATACACAAACACACAAAGACACATAGATAGACACATA
The DNA here is from genome assembly GCA_012295275.1 of Chrysomallon squamiferum. Lineage (NCBI taxonomy): Eukaryota > Metazoa > Mollusca > Gastropoda > Neomphalida > Peltospiridae > Chrysomallon > Chrysomallon squamiferum. The sequence goes on from CM022679.1 coordinate 27,833,494, forward strand.
CTCAGACATATAGCAAAATACACATATACATACAGATACCCACATATCAGCAGACACACAGACACACACACAAACATATACATACATTAATTAATGTATAACACAAAATATAATCATTGGATGTCATGGTTGAATGAACATGGTCGAGGGTGCGTGAACACCAAGTTAGCACTAAGCAGTGTTTGAGTATATCATAGAGATAAGCTGTGTTTGTATAGGTATGCATATATTTAAATACTTTACTGTGATTTCTCTTTGTCAGACAGTAGCCTGGCAACCATCCACTTGTCTGTATGTGTGTGTGTCCTCAGACAGAGGAATCCAGCAACTCATTCAACTAAACTGAGAATTGTTTTAAATAAAGCTGAAAACAAAATGTCAGTAAATGTGAAATTCAGAAGAGGATTATTTCACAGTTATGAAATCATTAGCAACGACTCAAATGAAATTATGAAGAATATAATAATAATAATAATAATAATAATAATAAAATATACTACTACTATTACAACTGATAGTAATAAAAATATTAAAAGAATAAAATACTATTACTACTACTACTTCTTCTACTACTACTACTACTACTACTGCTACTATTATTACTATTACTACTACTACTACTACTAATAATATTAATATGATACATGTACATCCATCTGTACATATACAAGATATAAAAGAAAGGGGAAAAGAGAATTTATTTTGATTGAACTGGTTCAATTAGCTCGCTTGATGTTCTTTTTAATTCAGATTTGTGATCTCAGTTTACAATTACATTTTCACATTAATTCTTTTCACTGGTTGATAATTAATTTTCACATTAATTGTTTAATTTGTTAATCATTCATTTTAAGTTTTCTTTTCACTTTTTAGAAATGAACCACCCACTGTTTCTCAGGTTTCAATTTTATTTTCATTGTTTGAAACAGAACCATTCTGTCATTATAGGTTTCATATTAAAATATTTACTTTACACCCCACAGTGAAGGTTTTTGTGATTAGATCTGTGTAGAAAAACCTCTGTGTCTACAGAGAAGTCTACAGAGTATCAGGAAAGATTAATAAGTAATAACTTTTAGATAAAATAGTCTACTGTGAGTTTTCTCTCAAAATCTACACGATCTTGCTCAACACACATTCTCATGATTTTTGTTTTAAAGAGGATTTTGTCCTCAGCAAAAGAGTTAAACCTGTCTACAAACATATTTACTAGCACATTTTAAAATTTCATATTGCATTTAATAACAACATTTTAATTTAATTTAATCTTATTTATTTATTTATTTATTTATTTATTTATTTAATATTAATCCCCCCAAACCCTCCACAACCCCATTATTTTTGTGTTTTTAAAATTAAAATTACTTTAATATTTAATAATCAGTACAACACTCTAGACATTACTGTAATTCAGATGTATCATGTTTATTTATAAACATACCAAATGAATGCTGTTTCCATGACAACAAGTTTATGGTATTTTTGTTAGTTATTGAATATGTGTTGTCCTCTGTTTCTGATAATCAGTCTTTCTTTTTAATTTGAAAACACTGACAGGTCTTTATAATGAATTTATATTAACTTGTTACTTTTATTTATCATCCATTGTCATGAAACTTCCACTGTTTCCATCTCCTTTTCATCTATATGTCTGTTATGCTGTCTGTGTGTCTGTCTCTTCATCTAAACTGGTGTAAGACTCTAGTGATTTAATTGCGACACTGTTGATAAGACAAGTGTTTACACGATAATACAGCTAATGTGTTTCTTCTGTTTTGCTTATTCGTCTTTACATAACACTTCACAGATCATCATGTTTTACAAGTCACAAATGGCTTCCCTGCTGTTTAGCCATAATTTACTTGTCATGTGTTAATGGAAGTATTATTATCCAAACAACTAATATACCATTGTTTTTTTTTCACAGCTTCATTTCAAGATGGCCTCCTTGCTGAGTTGTCATAATTTGTTCTTCACAATGTTTGTAGTGAGACGTGTTAAACAGCTCAGTGATCAGCTGACTGTACTACCCAGCTTCTGATCACTGGCTCTTCAAAGAGTTCAATTCAAAATGGCTTCCTTGCTGTGATGTCATAATTTGTTTATCACTTTTGGGAAGGTGTTAATGTTAGCATGAACAAAATGTCTGCACATTTCAAAATGGTTCCCTGTTGTGACTTCTATCTTCACACACTGTAAAGCATGTGATACAGACACTACTAACTTGACAACTGGTACACATTGTTTCTAATGAGGAAGCATTTAAAAATGTCTTGCCACTTTATCAGAACTTGTCTAAACTGGTTTTCACACCATTATCTAAACAACTATCATACAGTGAAAGAGAAAATGCTATGAAATAAAAGCTTTGAAACAAAGCTGCAGTGACATAATTTATCTTTTAAATCTCTGATACTATTAACTAGACAGCTGATACTATTACCTAGACAGCTGATACTGTTAACTAGACAACTGATACTATTAACTAAACAGCTAATACTTTTAACTAGACTATTGATATGCAAGAAGTACGGTTCACACATGCTATTAAAAACTGTACATCTAGTGAGAAGGATCTATACATACAGTGATAAATAAACTGTACATCTAGTGAGAAGGATATATACACAAAGTGATAAATAAACTGTACATCTAGTGAGAAGGATCTATACATACAGTGATAAATAAACTGTACATCTATTCAGAAGGATATATACATACAGTGATAAATAAACTGTACATCTAGTGAGAAGGATCTATACATACAGTGATAAATAAACTGTACATCTAGTCAGAAGGATCTATACATAAAGTGATAAATAAACTGTACATCTAGTGAGAAGGATCTATACATAAAGTGATAAATAAACTGTACATCTATTCAGAAGGATATATACATACAGTGATAAATAAACTGTACATCTAGTGAGAAGGATCTATACATAAAGTGATAAATAAACTGTACATTTAGTCAGAAGGATCTATACATACAGTGATAAATAAACTGTACATCTAGTGAGAAGGATCTATACATACAGTGATAAATAAACTGTACATCTAGTCAGAAGGATCTATACATACAGTGATAAATAACTGTACATTTAGTGAGAAGGATCTATACATACAGTGATAAATAACTGTACATTTAGTGAGAAGGATCTATACATACAGTGATAAATAACTGTACAGATAGAAGGATATATACATACAGTGATAAATAACTATATATAGTGAGAAGGATATATACATAAAGTGATAAATAACTGAAAAGACAGTCAGAAGGATCTATACATACAGTGATAAATAACTGTATATATAGTGAGAAGGATCTATACATAAAGTGATAAATAACTGTACAGATAGTCAGAAGGATATATACATACAGTGATAAATAACTGTATATATAGTGAGAAGGATATATACATAAAGTGATAAATAACTGTACAGATAGTGAGAAGGATATATACATGCAGTGATAAATAACTGTACAGATAGTAATAGTGGATTGTACAGATAACGAGAATGAATGATACATATGCTGATAAATAATAATACATATACTGATAATGACTGTACAGATGAGAAATATACTGATAGCGAGAAGGGAATGTACATACAGACATAGAGAAATGTACAGATAGCGAGAAGAGAATGTACATATAGACACAGAAAAATGTACTGATAGCGAGAAGAGAATGTACATACAGACAGAGAAATGTACAGATAGCGAGAAGAGAATGTACATACAGACATAGAGAAATATACAGATAGCGAGAAGAGAATGTACATATAGACAGAGAGAAATGTACAGATAGCGAGAAGAGAATGTACATACAGACAGAGAGAAATGTACAGATAGCGAGAAGAGAATGTACATACAGACAGAGAGAAATGTACAGATAGTGAGAAGAGAATGTACATATAGACAGAGAGAAATGTACAGATAGCGAGAAGGGAATGTACATACAGACCTAGAGAAATGTACAGATAGCGAGAAGAGAATGTACATACAGACCTAGAGAAATGTACAGATAGTGAAATAGGTAATGCATATCATCTACTTTGATTAGCAGCAAAATTCTGTTATTTATGGCACAGTATCAGTCCTTAACACTGCACGGTTTATTTTACAACATGTTCTGTGTCCTAAGACTGTTTATCAGTGACCAAATGACCACAGTGACCTGTACTTGGGAGACCTTCAAACTGCTCCCAATATTGGCCATGAACAGAGGATTAACTCCCTTGCTGTATTAATAAGATTATTTCAGCCGGATTGGAATACAACAGTTTACAGTGATATACTGTTTATATCTTTACACAGTCGAATTGAGAAGTTGTCTGGGTGTGACACAGTGATTAGTAACGTCTGGTTAAAACAAGAAACATGAAGCACGACTCTTATTTTTACACACACACACACCCATCACAAAAAAGTATTTGACATATAAAAATCAGTAATTGAATGAAGAGCAATACTTGATAACAATGAAGTGATCACAATAAATGGTTTATATCAGACTATGCAAATCTACACAGTTCAGATTTAATGGTTGACTGAACACAGGCAATGTTAACCTTACACACCTTCATACATATCTGAACCTTGGAAAACAAGGGCCAGAGAAAGAGGGTGGCAGACTATTCTTAACTTAGTTAAAAGGTAAATTTATAGTAAGTAAAAGAAACAAACACTCCAAGGAAATAATCGAGTTCAAATCTCCAGACCGGACTGTTGTACATGTTGTTTTTTGTATCTAGATGTTGTGTAAATATTACGTAATTTGTAAACACGGAGACATGACCAGTACTAGCTGGACTGTTTTCACTTCACTGTACGTAAACAAACAGTGATTACTAATGAATGTAATCTACATTTATCAAAGCAGAAAAATCACAAGTTACATTTTGCAGAAATCACCAACTGATTGCACATCTAACAATTTTATCTTGGTTTACTAACTTGACTTTAACAAAAAAAAATCTTCATTGCAAGTGTACACTTAATATTTATAGATACATCATAATAATAGAAAAAACAAATCTGTAAAACAATTCATAAAAAGGGTAGCTATTTATTTAAAGCAAGGTAAACACACAGGGACTGGAGGTTGAGATATGAGACCGTGATCTCCTGGGCTGATCCAGGAAACAATACTGAACACACCTCACAGGTACCTGGAAGGGTGATCATGTTACCTGATCAAGGTAGGTGTGTGTGTGTGTGTGTGTGTGTGTGTGTGTGGAGGTATCCGTTTCCTGGACACTGATCAGTGTGTGTTAGTCTGTGTATTTTAATACTGTGTGATTGTTATTATAATTCTATTAACACTGATCTATTTATAGACATGATGACATTATAGATTTATGTAAACAGGATTAGACTAACACACACAAATACTGATTATGTGTGTTTGTAAGTATTAGTATGTAATGGATAACAGCCACTGCACATACAGACCAATAATGTTTGAAATTTTATAAGCTAATAAGTTATGAGAGAGAGAGAGAGATTAACTGCCAATGTACATTTCACATTAACTTTTCCTTTAAACTAAAAAGAAACAGTGGTCAGATAACAAACAACACAGACTGATGAACAGAGGGATCATGTCTGTTAGAAACTATTCCCAGTGTGTAGTAAGATAATACTGCTATTAACTTATTTTAATATTCTTGTTTTGTTTATTTATGGTGAAACTGTAACAGAAATGATTAAAAGCTAAGTTTTTAAAAATAATAATAGTAGTAATTAAATAATAATTACAAAGAATACAAGTGAAAAACAAAACAACATAAAACATTTTATTCACATATTTTAATTTTAAACTTCAAAACTGAACTTCAATAAAGTTAAAGGGAGGTAATTCTATTATACAAATAATTCTTTGTAGAATTGTATGATTTGTAATTGACTTTAAGACAGACAATCCAAGGCAAATAATTATGGCCTTAAAAAAAATGAAAGAAAAATAAAGCTCAGTTAGTTTGCTCTGTGAAAGTTGGTGTAGAAAAGTGTTAAAATTTTTATCATCAGTAAAACAGGTTAATATTCTACCCCATCAAATAAATACACACATGGTTTTATACTTTACACATTACAGTGAAAGATATGTAACAATAACTGACATATTCCAGTGTGCAGTAAAGATTTTCCTCTAACCATGATTCGTCTCATTCATTTCCTTCAATGTCATCACAGTATTCTTTCTTCTTAAACACACCTACCAAACAGTTTGTTTTTCTGTTCTAATGTAGATAATCATTTAAATTATTGATGACAAAACTTTGAAAAAATTGTTCTTTCATCTTTTTTCTTGCAGTTTGCTTTTGTGAAGTGAGGAACTTAACAGACTATTTGATGATTTCTACTGCAGACAATGATACACAGATGATGAAATCTTCGCTCACTACAATGTCAGCAGTAAATAAAAAATTAACTTTGTAATGTTTTTTTTTTTTAATTATCTTTTTATTTCTGGTTGTAGAAAACTTGATTAAATCCACCATAAGACTTCACAAACAGCCAGAAATTAGAAAACTGGTTTTCTTCACTGTCCTGAAATAATAATAATAATAATAATAATAATAATAATAATAACAACAACAACAATAATAAAACTATCAATCATAATGATACTATTAATAATAATAAATAGAGAGATAAATAAATAAACTGCATTTACTAATAACTATTAACTACTGTTAACTATTGTTGATGTTTGCTAACCTGTCTATCACAACAAATCTTCCATTTCCATCATAAACTGATCATAAGCATCGTCCTTTGTCTTTGTCTGAGTGGGCACCATCGGCGCTGGTCTTGCTGTTGTTGTAGGTGCTATTTTCTTATCTTCTTCTTTTACTGAAAACAAAATTTATCAAACATATTAATGTTTAAAAAAGCTCATGAAATAATTTAAATGTGCAGAACAAACAAATATAGTTTTCATTCCTCATGACTGGTTTAATTATTACTAGAAATTTCTATGACTGATTAAAATTTTTTGACACAAAGTGATGTGGATGACATAAAACCTAAAGTTCAAAAATATTTATATATAATCAGTACATACTGACAACATGTACACAGGTTGTTCAGAACAGACTGAACTTAAAACACAAGAATACTTCAACTAATGTGAGTATGCAGCACACAAAACAGAATATCTTCCAAATCAAAATTTCTTTATATTTACTTTTAATAACATAATAAAAAAACATATATAATAAAAGTTTTAAACTTTTAAAAAAAAAAAGAGAATAAAAAAAACACCAATGAAAATAAATTTTTAAATTTATGAAATAAAAACATACCAGGAGGTTTCAGTTTTCCTTTAGAATCTTTGATTCCTCGTTTAACTTTAAGAGCTGTAGGCATAAACCTTGTCACGTCTCCAAGAACATTCTTGATCTGTGGCTTTGCCTCTATCGTTGCTGTGTTCTTCTTCTCATCCTTGTCTCCCCCAGTCTTCTGTGCAGGTTTCATTATGCTGGGAGGAGCACTGAGTACATTGGGGTTCACCGGGGGAGGTCCCAGCCCAGGAGGGAGTGGTATTCCTGGAGGAAGAGCATTGGGGGGCGCTCCTGGTGGCCTAATCATTCTCTGTGGGGGGATACCTGTTTATAAATATAAAATTTGAAAGTAAATAATATATAATTTATGTTAATTGTGTTACATTCAAAAACAGATAAATAAAAGTTTATTTTATTTACACACATCATTTACAGGTTTATTAATAAGAAAAAAGAAAAAAGAATATTTGATGTATTTTAATCACTGACCAGGAGGTGCTGGAGGCAGTCTAGGAGGCATGCCTCTCAGGCTGGGGGGCAGGCCTGGAGGAGGACCAGGAGGCAGGCCCTGTGGTCGACCTGGCGGTGGACCAGGAGGTAAGAGTCTAGGAGGAACTCCAGGAGGTCCAGCACGAAGGGGTGGGGGTCTCAGAAACATAGGCGGAGCTCCTCTTGGTGGTCCTGTTAACAGACGTACAACTTTTATTAACTTGAAACAATCACAATATTAATCAGTTTAAAATTTAAAAAAAATTGTTTTTTTCATTATGTTACTTTTTTTAATTTAATAGAATTATGAATAAGAAAATTAATTGCTGTTCAAATGTAATAAAGTGTATTCGTATATCTAGTTTATTATTTAAAAAAATTACTTTTGTTATTAAATTATTTTACTACTTTTATTTATATGAAAAATGTCCTAGACCAGTTAATTTTTTTTTTAAATTATAGACTGCACATATTTTATTGCATAATAAATAAACAATAGAAAGAAAAGATGATACCTGGAGGCATGACGCCAGGGGGAGCTCCAGGGGGAATGCCAGGAGGAGGACCTGGAGGTACCACTTTGGTTTGTGGTTCTTCTAATGGTTCATCTGATGTTCCAGGAGGCTTCAACTCCTGAATTGGTTCAAAGCGAGTTTTCTTCTTCTCCTTCACTGGAACACTTTCCTCAGTGTCTTCTTCACTCTTAAAGCAAAATCACATTTAAAAATAACAAAGTCAGACATCTTCACATTTAGAAATAACAAAACACACACACAGACATTTAAAAATAACAAAACCAGACATCTTTACATTCAGAAATAACAAAACCACACACATATTCACATTTAGAAATAAAACCACACACATTCACATTATAAAATAACAAAACCACATACCTTCACATTTAGAAATAGTCTTAAAATAAACCATACACCTCACCACACAATTAGAAATAATTTTTAAAATAAGTAAACATGATCCTCACTTTCACAGAGCGATTTATTAAGTTAGAAAAATTATTTGTGAGTTTATTAAATAGATCAAAAAACATTATTTATTATCTTTCAGAAACTGTTAATTAAAAACATGGTTTTAGTGAACAGCTGCGAAAATGCACTACCTGACTGGACTCCTGTTCTTCGTCCGACTGAGTGGACGGGACTTCCTGTCCAGCCATCTGTAACATGATTGCCTGCAGAGCAGAAACCTTCTTCTCCTTCTTCTCTCTCTTCTCTCTCTTCTTTGACTTCACCGTCAGTCTCGTATCCTTCTCCACTGAAGCATCATCTGCAAACCTAATCTTCCTCTGTTTAGCTGAAAAGTTAAATTATTGAGACTATAGTCATTATTATCTCATCACATTCAACAGTTAGATATCTATTGTAAGTTTGTGTAGTATTAAGTTGAGTTAAACTAACACAGACAACCAGACATTTGTGAAACATGAAACAAAAACAAAACACAACACACACACACATTTACACAAGGACCCACCTGGTGGTTCTGTTATATCATCAGGTGTAGGTATAGTACTGGCTATAGAGGCAGGTAGAGTTTCAGGTAATATATAACATACACACAAACACACTTACCTGGTGGTTCTGTTATATCATCAGGTGTAGGTATAGTACTGGCTATAGAGGCAGGTAGAGTTTCAGGTAATATATAACATACACACAAACACACTGGTTCTGTATATCATCAGGTGTAGGTAGTACTGGCTATAGAGGCAGGTAGAGTTTCAGGTAATATATAACATACACACAAACACACTTACCTGGTGGTTCTGTTATATCATCAGGTGTAGGTATAGTACTGGCTATAGAGGCAGGTAGAGTTTCAGGTAATATATAACATACACACAAACACACTTACCTGGTGGTTCTGTTATATCATCAGGTGTAGGTATAGTACTGGCTATTGAGGCAGGTAGAGTTTCAGGTAATATATAACATACACACAAACACACTTACCTGGTGGTTCTGTTATATCATCAGGTGTAGGTATAGTACTGGCTATAGAGGCAGGTAGAGTTTCAGGTAATATATAACATACACACAAACACACTTACCTGGTGGTTCTGTTATATCATCAGGTGTAGGTATAGTACTGGCTATAGAGGCAGGTAGAGTTTCAGGTAATGGAATATCATCGTGTTCAGCAGCCAGGATGTCGTCAGGATGTAAAACCTCATCTACTTCAACAGTCCCAATGTTCTCTTCAATACCTGAATAGTATGAACTTATTTTGTAAAATTACTGAGAGAGCTTCAATACAATTTTAAAATTTAAAATCACTTCTCTTGCATTTTTAAATGCATAAATCTATCAAATATACAAATAAAAAATAAGAATGTTATTGTTAGTTACTAATTGAATAATAAAGAAAATGTTTTTTTATTTGTGTATCAGTAAACATAAAATTACCTTTAGCAGGGTCATACTCCTCATCCTCACTGTCACTCAGTGGGGGAGGAGTGCCAGGGGGAGGGCCTACAGGTTTTCTCTTTGCTAGATCTGGTATTGATGACCTGTTAAAATAAATCTCAGTTATTTACTTTTATAATGGTTCAGATCATCACACTAAATAAAGCTGTAGATTGTGTGTTTTTGTTTGTTTTTGACTACTGATCCTTAACTTTGTCAACAATGAAAGAAAAAACAGATTTACAAGAAAAATGTTTGTTGCTAAATAAAATCTAAAAATATTACCCAAATGTGGTTTTCTTCAAAATGCCAGTGGGTTGTCTGCCCATGGGGGGTAATCCTGGCATTCCAGGAAGTGGGATTTCGTTGGGTAGAGGTATCATAGATGGAACTGTAACAAAATAAATTTATTTTCACAAACAGTACAGACTAATGATGTGACAAAATTTAACAGTGTTTAAAAGACATAAATATAAAAAGTAAAAAACCAGAGTAAATTAAACTTTTAAACAATTTTTAATTATTTACAAATCTAATACTAAGAGAACACATTATGAGTAAAATAAAACAAATGAGTAAAGTAAAACATACTTGTAGTTTCAACTGGCATGTCTGGGAGAGGAATCTGATCCAGCTGAACTCTTTCAGCATTTTTCACTTGTTCTGAAAACAGTTCAATATACACATTTTAAAAACAGCTTTTGAATAGTATTTACATTTGACTATAACATACTTATAGTACAGAATATTATGTAATGATAAGCAGAAACAGGAATCATTTTGAATTGAGCAATAGAACTAAAATGATTCTGTATAATTAAATAGAACAAAGACAGCAGAACAGAAGACAAGATACAGTGAGAATTTTTAACACACCGTAGTAGATCTGTAACTGAATTCGTTTTCTTTCATACTCAGCTTCTGCTTTCTTCAGTTCTAATGAGTACTCTGGGTTTTCTTTCTCCTGAAACAAACATCAAAACATCTGATAACAAAAATAATCACAGATTTAAGTTTTGAACAGTTTTTCAAAATTAAAAAATTCTGTTTATTTCTTACAGATGGGGAATGAGAGGGATTCATTATGTACATACATTTCTAAATTCCTCTCACATTCATGTTTTACAAACAGCTTTGAAAATTTTATTATTATGTCAAGGTAATTAAATTTATTAAACTGGATATTAAAGATGAAAACTGAAATTAAAATTGAAATACTTGTATATAACGTACGTAAAGTCGTAGAACTCGTTGGAAAGTTTCTTTCAGCTTTTTTCGCTTGTCTCTCAAAACTTTCTCATTTAGAGTTGGTGAATCCACAGGATTGTACTCTGAAAAAAAATAAAATAATAATAATAAAAACACTCTCATTATTTACCTTTATACAGTAATTATATAAATATATTTCTGTTTTAATTAACAATTTCAAAAAGAAATTATAAAAACTGCAGACATTTAAAAACATGTGTTTACATATATTTTAAACAACTATGAATAACATAAGAAATCATGCTACCAAATAGTAATTCATAATACAGATTAAACACAATTTAAAAAAAAATGTACAATACAAATATAAAGCTACTGTATACAGTAGCAAAGTTCAGAATAGTTGTTAGATTTATCAGTGACAATTTCTAATTAATTTTTTACCCATTTCATCAATGATTTCCATTTCTTCAAGCAGTTTTAGTGGGTCTTTTCCTTTTAGCACAGCCTGTCTCACCATCATACGCTGCTTCTTGTTCTAAAATTCAAAAACGTAGATGTGTCATTGTATATTTGTATCGTTGTATGTAAGATATTGATACACCATTATCTGGTATAAGTATGACACACATTAATAAGTGTGTTATAGTAAGGTAAGACTTCTGAAATCATGTCCCTATTTTACAAAACAGAATAAACAAAATGAAAACATAAATAATCAGTGAAAAATACCTTTTTCAATTCTCTTTTTCTTGCTTCTTTTCCTGAAAAGATGAAAAAAGTAATGACATAATATTCATTTAATTAATCTTAATTGATATATCTGCATTAATAACAATCGTAAAAATCAATTACAAATTAAAACGGATATTTTTAATGAGACTGATTTGAAAGAAAAGTCAATTGCAATCAGTTATCAAGTAATCATTTTAATACATGTAAACCTTCAAAGGCAGTGAAATAATAATAAAATAATAATAATAAAAATTTGATTAGTACTTACAAGACTAATTTGGTAATAAGTAATATATAAAAGATAAAATATTCTGCAATCTTAAGTCTTAGTCTAGGTAAATTAATTAGTTTATGAAACAACTAAATTAATTTTCAAATACTGAAATAGTCACTATTAAAATGATATGTTGTTCAGAAGGATTTTAGTCTTTATATTCTTTTCTTTTTTTCGAAATACACAACAAATATTTATCAGAATGAGATTTGTAAATGAGAGCAGGTTGAAACTGCAGAATTTTTGCACTTCCACTTGACTTACTGAACTGATCGGTGGGATTCATATATTTCCCACTTTTAGTGGTGTTGATTGATCGCCGCCCCATTTTGTTATTTCTTCTGTTCACTTCTTATTATTTTGAAATGTCATTCAGTTTCCTAGAAAATGCATTAAACTGCATAAAGTATAATTATACGTGTTCGCCAAATTTCATTTTCAGGCCAATGCATATACCGATTCTTAATTTTGTTGCGTTAACGTTTATTAGGATACAAACTATTGTTTTGAAGCAGTCGACAAAATGTTCGGTGACGTCTGAAAACCGGATTAAAAGCTGAGTTTGAAATTAACCATTTTAAATATGTCTTGTGTTAACATTAAAATTGAATACATTTGTTATTATATTTTGTTGTTGTTATAAATTAGAGATATACTGTGAAAATATTATTTTGAAAATATAAAGTAAAAACAATTATTTTTTAATATACGGTTCCTTTCAAAGTGCCAAATATACCAGAATCAAACCAAACAGAGTTACTGTCCTTGCCACAATGGCAGCAAGTTCTGTATTTCTTTTGATGGCTAGTGGTCAAATCGAGACGGCAGAGGTAGGAAAAGAAACTATTTTTAAAATAATTAAGATTTTTTTCTAAGGTGATTATTTACTTATCGGTATGCAATGGTTTTTCACATAAACAGTTTCTGTGCATCTTCTAATACTTGAATAACATCATCGGTTGCCACTGTAAACAAGATGCAACATGTTTATAATATAACTTTATGCAACTTCGAATAACTATACGGTATAACAACGATGTTAATTTAAAACAAATTTTAACAAAAATATAGAAAATATATACATCATTTAAAAAAAAAATTATTATTATTATTATTATTATTTTTTTAAAGTTATCACATATATTTGATCACAATTATTTGATTATATTGCTTAATGGTCTTAATGTTACATATATAATACTCAGTGATTCCCTATTCTGATTATACAGTTTTATTCATCTTGATAGATATAGATGTTAATATCACTTCACTATTTTTACTTTCTTTTTTTTTCTTTGATAATGTTATTTAATAACAAATTGACAGTAAGAACATAATTTAAAAAAAGTTTCTGTTTATATTGCATCATTGGTTACTTACACATATTTATTCATTTTGTTCTGAATATATAAATTATTTTCATATTTTTAAAATATAAAAACATTTATTACCACATAAAATCACAGTGAAATAACTTACCTGCTTTCAAACAACAGACAGTACACACCCACAAAATCACATCAGAATATACTACATCCTATCATCCATGCTATATTGCAGTTAATCAAAGTACATTATTATATCATACCCAATCATTCTATATGACATCATGCAATACAACACAATATATTATACCATTTTATACTGTATCATATCATATAGCACATTATATTATATCATATTGTGCCATACAACTAAATATTTATGTAGATTTGTTTACAAATTCAAGTAAATACATTCAAAATATAGTTTAATATTGGCAGTGAAAAGGTAAAAAATAATAAATAAGATTTACTGATATATATTTTTTGACTTTCAAAATTAGTAATTCAGAATTGTTTCATGTTCTGTCAGAAACAAAAAAAAAAAAAAAAAAAAAGAAAACAACAAAAAAACAAACAATATTTATAATGAATTTATATATAGATGTTTCAGTATTTCTAATTATACTGTCACTATTACTACTACTACTGCTACTACTGCTACTATTACTGCTATTCATACTACTACTGTTGATACTACTGCTGCTGCTTCTACCACTAATAACAATGAGGGAAAACTTCTATATTTAAGTAGGTTATACAAAAAGTTTCATTAGAATGAGTCCTTTTATCTGAACATAGCCTTTTTTATTATTATTATTATTATAATTATTGCTATTATTTAGTTGCTGTGAGTCAGTTCTACACTGATCTATTACCCAGGCCAGCTGGAACTCTGTGTTTCATTTGTCAGATGTTATGTTATATGTTTTCCTGTTGACGGAAGATGTGTGGACAAGGTTTCTTTCACACACATACACACAACAATATCCCCCTTGCAATAACAATAGAACTAAAAACACACAACAAAAACTGTTTGATATTAATATATAAATTTTTTTTATCTTTAAACAGAACATTCCAGTTAAAATGAGCCTTTGTGTCCAAAGCATGGTCTCAAAGAAGGAAGAACTTATTAACACATTCTCTCTCTCTCTCTCTCTCTCTCTCTCTCTCTCTCTCTCTCTCTCTCTCTCTCTCTCTCTCTCTCTCTCTCTCTCTCTCTCTCTCTCTCTCTCTCTCTCTCTCTCTCTCTCTCTCTCTCTCTCTCTCTCTATATATATATATATATATTTTAATGTATTTTCAGTTTCCAGAATTTGATGACATTTTTCTCAAATACAGTTTTGTACAAGGTCAGGACTGGATGATTACATCAGTGAGTTATTTATGTTTGACTTCTTCTTCTGTTACACTTTAGAATATTATTTTATTTAAATTTTCTTTTTTATTTCTTTTTTATATCCAGCTTTGAAATTACTCTTACTCAGCAGCTGAAGACTTTTACATTTTTTTTTTTTGCTTATAAGTAAATAATGATCAGAAATTTAAAAAAAAAAAAAAAAAAAAAAACGAAATGTAATTGAATGTTCAGATCAGTCTAGTTTAATCTAGGTTTTGAAAATGTCAGGTTACCCCTGTCTAAAAACCCTTTTCCAAGAAATGAGGTGATATGATGTTAATTGACTCAGAATGACATGGACAGGCAAAGAGTGGTGTTTACAAACAGAAAGAAAATATATATATTTCTTATTATATCTTATATATGTGTGACCGATGATAAATATAAGATATAAACAACAAGATGAGTTTAAAGAACAATCTATATCAATTTTCCTTTTTATTTTTAAATTAAATAAATCTTCATGCATTGTTTTATAAGACAAATCTTTAGAAAGTTTATTTATTGCTAAATGTTTATTTAAAATATACTATATTTTATTTTATTTTATTTTTATTTTTGTTACAAACTGAAATCTGTAAAATACAGAGTATTGAAATGTCACTCAATATCTTATAAAAAGTGAAATTAAATTGTTCTGTTAGTTATTTATTTCTAAATCTTGTTTTATAAAAAATGTATTGGTATTTTCACAGACACGTACATACATATGTTAGGTAAATGTGAATGTTTTTCAGGGAATAGAAAATGGGATGACTCAGATTAGCCGGAAGAGTCGAGATGAAAAACAAATGTTTGTTTACAACTTTCCTCTCGACATCACATTTAAAAGTACAAATCCATACGGATGTAGGTATTTCTTTTTTTTCTTCTGTGTTTAGGAATCAAACAGTGGATACAAAACAAAACTTTGTGATCCTCTCATAAAGAAGTTCTTTTCTTTTCCAGTAATTTCTAAAGAAGTAATATATATTAATGCTAGCAAAAAAAAAAAAAAAATTCTTTCAATGTATTTATTTAAAATTGTTTATATCTGAGTTTTAAATAATTTTTGCAACATTAAATAGCTTATAAATATATTTCTTTAATCCATACCTAATTTTAAAATGTTCTTATTTGTTTTGTTTTATTGTATTTTATTTTATTTTTATAACAACTACAACAAGAAATATTACTCTGATGTTAAGCATGTAACAGTAAAATATTGGAAATTTGACAGTTTACATTTATCACAATATTCAGTCTGAAGTGAAATATGAGGTAGAAATCTATTCCCTTGGTTGTTATTTAATTTACATCATTTTACATAAATATTTATTGTACAGTTTACATTTTTTATATAAATCTATTAATTTATTATAAAATTTACATTATTTTACACAAATATATTAATCTAGTTTGTATGTAATTTAAACTGTTTTACACAAATCTATTAATGTTGTTTTTATATAATTTACATTATTTTAGACAAATCTCTTTATGCACTTTTTATACAATTTACATTATTTTACACAAATTTACATTTTAGTCTTATACAATATACAATATTTTACACTATTTTGCAGAAATCTATTAATGTAGTTTTTATACAATTTACATTAATTCACATTATTGTTAATGTAGTTATAAAATATGCACTATTTTACATAAATCTATAACATATTTACCAGTCTAATAAAAGAAATCTGATATTTAATTGAAATTCACAACAAAGGACACATCAAGAATATAATTCATCTTTCAGAATGACTAGAATCTTGAAAAGTGTAGTGTTGTTTTGAATTTTTATTTATTTATTTATTTATTTTTATTATTATTATTATTATTATAGAATATTATATATTACATAAATAACTTGTTTTAATATTATCTACCAAAAATCAATTAATTTATTTTCTCACTTATTGTATTTCTGTGTTGTTGACTGTGTAAATAACTGTCTAATGACAAATTTAATTTAATATTTGTATCTGTTTTATTTTGAATTGTGCAAACAGTATCTCGTATTAATTTTAAGATTAAAGTATTTTGTTAAATAGTTAGCTATTTTTCTGAACATTTATATAATGTAAGTTAATATTTTAACAAGTTTAAAAGTGCTCTGTTTCCCTAATCAGTACAGTCTGAATTGTTCTGAATGGCTGACAGCATATCAAATATACTGATAATACAGGAAAATCTATTCTAATTTTATATTTATATATATATATATATATATATATATATATATATAAATTTCAACTAATAGTAATTGATATAAATCCAATGTTTATGTAGTTTTATAAAATGAGAGAAAATAAATGTCTTGCAGGGCCTCAGCTAGTTATACAGGCATTTGGCTTGGATGTGTTTGGAACAGAAGTAATCCGGGGCTATGGAACTTGTCATGTACCCATTGTACCAGGAAGGTGTGTTCAGACATACATACTTACACATATCAATCTGTCTCCTTTACTTTTTTGTTCTAATCACTTATTGTTGTGGTTGACATTGTTATATCAATTATTATTATTATTGTTATTGCTATTATTATTATTTGTTGTTGTTATTATTATGATTATTTTTATTATGATTATTATTATTACTATTATTATTATTATATCAGTAATAATTTTAATCTACCTGGTTTTTAATATACAGAGGCACATATGTCAGTGTAATTTTTAATTTGATCTATCACAGCATTAGTCCATCCATCCATTCATCAATGTTTGACATGAGATCAAATATTATTTTATTTTTATGTCATTCTTTCGCTGTTGTTCTTCAATCCTTGCAGTATTTAGATAAAGAAAAAGTGTTTTGATTAATTTTAATTAGTATAGGCCAGTAGATGCTGTCAGTATTGTGTTAACATGAGTGACTGCAAACAGAGATGATATCACACACAGAAAGACAAGAGCAATGACTGATGTTTAAGTAAACATGGAGGAAAAATCTATATTTTTATCTGAGCACTTTAATATGTTTTGTGAAACTGTACAGTCAGTTTGACATTTAACTTGATATTTGAAAACACACTTTAATATATAAAAATGAAACCACACACATACACACACACACACCTGGTATTTATAGTGCAAAGAAATAATAATCACAATAAAATGTATGCTCAAAAACCTCATAAAAAAAAAAGAACAATAATAATAAAAATAATAAATAAAAATAACAATATTAGAAAAAAGGTCAAATAAAAATAGAAAAAAAGAAAAGAAAATAGAAGAAAAAAGAAAGAAAAGAAAAGAAAATGTAACAAAGAAATAAGCCATACATGCATACATACACACATATGCCACAAACTAAATGTTGTAGAAATTCTTCTTGTTATAGAAATTTTATTTGATCTAGCTAGTGGGAAGCAGCTGTAAATTTACATGAGACAAACTGGTAACTGTGTTCTGTGAAGTGTGAGAGATAGAAACAGACATTATCTGTGACTTGATGTGTTTATTGACAGAACACATTTACAATGACAGACACAACTTTGATAATTGTTTTTACTTGTTATTAGTTTGTGTCCTTCCTTCTTGTTATCTGTCTAACTACCTGCCTATAGTGGCTAACTACATTCTCTCTCTCTCTCTCTCTCTCTCTCTCTCTCTCTCTCTCTCTCTCTCTCTCTCTTCTCTCTCTCTCTCTCTCTCTCTCTCTCTCCTCTCTCTCTCTCTCTCTCTCTTCTCTCTCTCTCTCTCTCTCTCTCTCTCTCTCTCTCTCTCTCTCTCTCTCTCTCTCTCTCTCTCTCTCTCTCTCTCTCTCTCTCTCTCTCTCTCTCTCTCTCACAGTATATAAAATCATTTTATTTCAGACATAAACTGCGACTGCCGATGTTTGTACCAGAATCTGCATCTTTACTGCAGATGTTCATCAGCTGGATTTTAAGCAGAAGACCAGAGTTCATTGACCCCTGTGTTGTAGCACAAGGTGAAGGACGAGATGGTAAGATTTTAAAATTGAAACAATCTCAGTTTTACATTCATCTACTCCAGCATTCTGTCCATTAAACTGTACATCCTATCTGCCATCCATTCATCCACCCATCTGTGGATCCATCCACAGATTTGTTTGTAACAATCTTCAGTAAAATATTTATATAGTCTTTCTAAATAATCTAGTCTGTTTTCTCTCTTATAATTGGAGAGGGATCTTTGGTTCAGAGGAGAATCGGAGGTTCAAAGTGGCAGAAAGTACAAGCACATTAATAACAAGAGCATCAATAGTTTAATAAATGTGGAGGGAGACACTACTGAGATTTGTGTGTGGTAAATATTTAGTGTAAAGACAAGATGGAATGTTTGTGATTGGTTGAAGTGAGAAAACAAACACTACACTGTGACAGTTAACTGTATTTGTCCTCAAGAAAGTGACTTACTACAGATCTGTCAGACCAGCTCTCTAAAACTGTCAGCTTTCTTCACTGGCTTCATCTCATGTTGTTCTTATAAAATGTATTTTTTTAATTCACTATGCATCACCCATTCTGTGACACTGAATGGAAAACACTAAAATCATGGGATTGATTAGTAAATTAGTTTTTATGTTAGTACTAGATTCGAAATCTAGTTTGTTTTCAGTGATTTGACAAATGGTCAGAATTATATTATTATTATTATTACTAATACTACTACTATTACTAAGTTATTATTATTATATTCATTATCATCAATATTGTTATTATATGATTATTATGTTATTATTATTATTGTCATTACTTTTTATTTAATTTTTAACTTTTTTAAAATTTGTTGTTGAAATAATTAAGAAGATAATTGATTTTTCTTCCTTTCTTTTTACAAATATCACTGAAGTGTAACATACATGTATGCATTAGAAGAAAAAAAACCCAAAAATGAAAAAAAAAGAAAAAAAGAAAAGAAAAATGTTTAATAACAGAGCAGTCAGAAGAACAGAAGAATCAGTTGAACTAAGAGGAATATTTTCTCTTGTTTGATGATGTTGACTTTTTTGATGTTTTACTAACATAAAGTTTTCAGCTAACAATAATTATTTACTTTATTAAAATGAGAATGGTGAGTTTCACAGAAATACAGCAGTACTTGAGATAAAATTTATGTAAACTATAATATCAAGCTTTTTACAAAAAAGAAAATACAAAATAGGATAAAAAAGCAACATAAGCAAAATAAGCAAATAAGTAAATACTAATAAGAGAATCAATGAATAAGAAATAATAATAAAAAAAAATTAAAAATTAAAATAACTGATGTATCAAAACAGTAAGAAAAGAAATATATTATTACTGCTACTACTGCTACTACTAGTAGTAATAATAATAAATAAATAAATAATACAAACAAAATTTATTAAAAACAGTAAAAAAATAAAATAAAATAAACATTGTGTTATAGTTTTTATTATTATGTTACTGTTTATCCAGTTTGTTGAAACATTTCATTGTAAATTACTACTATAAAAATATGTACAAGTACAAATTTGTCAGTTTTTTCATCATCCCGTTCTTTTTTAATTTATATATATATATATATATATATATATATATATATATATATATTTATTTGTTTGTTTCTTTTTTGAATTTAATTTGTTTGTTTGTTATTTATATTTGTTAGTTAACATGTTTGTTATTTAAGTTTGTTAGTTAAAATGTTATTTAAGTTTGTTAGTTAATTTCTTTGTTATTTAAGTTTGTTATTTAAATGTGTTTGTTTGTTTTACAGTGACTAGAGTGAGGTCTCAAGGATTTGTTGAAGTGACATTTAATGTTCTTACTAAGGACATGAAAAAACTTGGATACGACATTTCACCTTCAGATGTTCTCAATCCCACAATGCCAGAGTCCTCTGTTAACACTAAAGTGCCTGAAACCTAAAACTTCTCTCTTGACACAGGGGCTGGGTTGGACATTTCATTCATTATTTTAAAATTGTCATATTGGAAATTTCTATTCTTTTTCTCATACAATTGTTGAGTGACTATCTAAAAAAAGAAGAATTTATGTATTATTATTTGTATTGTAAAGAAGAGTTCATCTCTGAACAATGTCAGTCACACATGAAATAATTTATATTAGTTTGTTGTCACCATGCAGTTAAATTATTCTTCTTAAAAATAATAAATTGTAGAGCAAATAGAAGAGATTTGTATTTGCTGATTTGTATTTGTAGTCTGCTCTCACTAGTTAGACATTTTGTAAGTTACACATTCCCATTACCAGAAAAACACTAAAGCTGTTGATACAGAACACTTTCTGGAATGGGAAATGAGAAGAACCAGTTTTAAGAATGCTGTAACCTGTTTCTGAAATGCCAGTGATGTGTGTACACTGGGACAAAAGTGCTGTTCTCTGTGTGAGTATTTTTATACAAAACACAATTCAATTATTGTCTTCATCTGTCAAAGTGACATTTTAAATTCAACACAGCATCAGGTTCTCACTTGTTGTACTTGTCACCATGGTTACACTACAACCTCAGACAGGATTAAAAAAAATCAGACATTTCAAAAATTATTATGTGAAAATGAGAAATAAATGTTTTAAATTTAATTTGTTTACACTAACCTAGTTTTGACAAATTACATTCTAAATACATACATTATACTGAAATGGTTCTTACTTGATTTAAGAAATAATAAAGAAATAACTGCCCAAGCTATAAATTTATTTTTTAATAAATGTTTTGTTTAATTTTTATACCTTTGTCAATAACATATACTAATTTCATTACTGCTTTGTTTATTATTATTATTATTATTATTATTATTATTATTATTATTATTATTTATTAACTGAATATTAATTGTTATTAGTTTTTTGGTTTATTTATTTCTGTTCATTGCAAAAATGTATATTTTGGTTTTATACACATGACTACAGCATTTTCTGTTCTGTTTACTAAATAAGTATATTAATGTATGTAATTTTGACATGTTAACTAATTTTCAGTATATGCAATCTCAGATCTTTATCATTTATCATGTATATATACTGATTTCTTATTTTTCATGTTGTCATGGAAATGTATATTATTAGTGGGTATATAATGGGAATTAACTTTGTAAGTTAAAATGTTTAAGTTACTTCTGATTTCATTCTTCACTTTCAACAAAATACTTGTTAATCTTTTGCTGTAATTATGGTAACAAAGTATTAAAAAACATATTTTAATGTTAGTTATGGACATTTTTTTTTTATGGTGAAAAAAAAACAAAACATAATAAATAAATAAATAAATAGACAATGTACCAGAATGAGGAACTGGTAATGCAAAATCAGTGTTTGTGATTCTTCAGTTAGTAATGTGTACAAAAATCTCAGATCTATACACTTTTTATGAAGAAAAAAATATTTATTTATTTATTTATTTATTGCTTGCTACCGAGAATGTATTAGTAATAACAAAGTGTTCAAACACTGGATAGAACCTGTCTCCTTCAGCTGTCCATAAAATGTGAATAAAAAAAAATAATAATAATAATAAAAAAAAAAAAAAAATTAGTAACGTTATCTTCACTTTAAAAACAATTATCGTTTTTAAGAAAACGTTTTCCCTTTGTCAAACATTGTTACCTCCCTTTGCGAAAGCCTTTTCACCTACCCTTGAGATAACATTATCTCCCGTTACGAAAATGTTTATCTACCGTTTGAAAATCCAATTCCCATTTAATTAAAGCAAAATAATTTTTTTTTTTTTTAAGTAATAAAGTGGAGAAAAATGATCTTTCGAATGTGTGTGTGTGTGTGTGTGTGTGTGTGTCTGTGTCTGTGTGTGTGTGTGTGTGACTGTGTGTGTTTTAAACTACTTTATATTATTAAAAAATACTCCCTCTTTTCTTTTCTTTTTTCTCCATTACCAGTTTTTATTTATTTATTTATTTATTTTTTTATTAATTGATGTAAATTTCTGTTTACATGTTAGTGATGGACGTAACTAATGACGTTAACATTGATCATGTCTGACGTCATAGTGTATTGTATGTTTTCAACGTCAACGCAGCACAAGTACGTTATGTATCAAGTTTAAGTTAATCTATTACAGCAAAGGGTGTGAATATAATTTATTTGGTACGTAGGATTAAAAAGATTAAGAATGAGAACAAAATAATTATAACCATATACAGAAACAAACAAAATCCAAATGAAAAATCCCAGCAAACTACAACAAAAGTTAAACAGTAAAATTTAAAATAAAGAAAAAAAAAATAAAAAAAAAAAAAAAAAATAAAAAATAGTGCAATGTAAAAACTAAATTAATGAGAGTAACGTTAGATGAGAGGAACTGCGGAAAGATATAAAACGGTTGTTGTTGCTGACATCACATCGTTAAAGAATTTATGGGGATAATTGAAGGAGGTGATATAATAATAATAAAAAACAATAACACCACCAATATCATGACAACAGTCACTACCAACATTATCAATAATAATAATAATAAACAACAACAACAACAACAACAATAATATGATAATAATAATAAAACAATAATAACAGCAAATAATAATAATAATAATAATAATAATAATAACAACAACAATAACAACAAAAGCAACTAGAAGAAGAATGATCCTGATGACTGTAGTCATAATACCTAAGTAACTTCACTGTTCTGAAGGTCGAGACTGGCAGCTCGGAGAAGGTTCTGGTCTAGAGTGTAGTTGGTCATATTTCATTATCTTTGTTTATCAGACACCTCTGTCCGTCCTTGACCGCTCACTACATCTGTGTTACATATTTATGTTGTAAATATTTAACAAAACTGAGATAAAAATACTGTGTAATGTGAAATGATATAAAACACATATGGGGATAACTGAAGGAGGTAACAAATTATAATAATAAAATAGCAATAACACCATCAAAATAAAACATCAACAACAATAATAATAAGTGAATATACATATATATAACAATTTATAAAATGTATGACATGCAGTTTGTATCAAATGCATGATATATGGGAGTATATATCACTGATGTGTAAAGTTAAATTTTATAACAAGTGCATTCACTGTTTATAAAGATATGCATTATACGAGACAGACGGGAGGGTTCACGTAGACAGCACATGCAGTGACGTATTGCTTTGGTTACTTGTACGTTAATTAAAATCTGCAGGAACTGTCAAATGTCCGCTCGATGAAAAATGTCCCTACATTTATCTTGATGGAGAACATGGAGTTTTTAGCAAGAAATCGCCGAGACATAAACTGATAGAGGAGGCATGTGACCCTTCCATTACTAAGAACCATGCATTTACTGCGAGTGAAACTAACATTTCTAACAGTCGTTTTGTTTTATCAGAAAACGTGACGGAATTTCAGAATTAGATTAACGCAGGCAGTGAAGTAAAGTGATTCTGTGATTGAGCTCAAACAGAGAAAGGATGATGTGTCCAGGCTATCCATCTATCCAGCGGAACAAGAGAAAACACAATGTCTACCTTTACTTTGAATCTATGAAGTGAAAATTAATGTTCAGTGATTATATAAGCTGGGTTTTGTTGTCTATGTTGTAGATAACTGTAGACAAAGAGGTGTTTGGTGTAGATAAATTCGCCGCTCCCTGCACAGATTTTGTCTAATAGAGGTTAATGATCTTAAAAGCTTCCAAATGATCTTCCATCTTGTAAAAGCTTTGGCTGCCCTACTAAAACACCTCAGACAACTACAGCTAATACACTAAGTCTACACACACCTTGCTGAAAATCCAATTCTCAACACGTCAGACGTCATCGTTGAGAAAGATTCTTCAAACACACGTCGTCCTCCTTGCCATCAACATCGCCATTGCTTTGTAGTGATTCGCCAATTACGCAAGTTTTTTCGTCATCGAAGCCGCATATGGACGCCCTTTAATTAGATCTAAAATGAAGTTCGCATACTTTCTAATAAAGAGAACGCGTGGAAGCACGCTGGGGTTCTCTGGAACCAAGGAGGAAAGCACCCCGGAATGTAATTACTTTCACTTGCATTAGCCGGCATTAGCTGCCAGACCCGCGAAGATTAACTTTATAACTTGTACTTTATAAAGTTTTGTATTTATTATTACATGGGATTTTGCGATTAACTGTAGACTGAAAATAGTTTCACAGGTAGGAGGAGGAAGTAGAGAGGAGGGAGAAGGAGAAAGAAAATAAAACAGATCTGTAAATTATAGAACATTATATTACAGAGAGAGAGAGAGAGAGAGAGAGAGAGAGAGAGAGGAGAGAGAGAGAGAGAGAGAGAGAGAGAGATGCACTGTGAACAAAGTCATCATCCAATATATCATTATTGATAATGTGCAGCGATGAAATAAATTTTGAAAAAGAAAATCAGTCAGCAGCATCAGATAGGAAATAAAAAATTTATTTGTCTTTTGGATTTAAACGTGACAAATTTCAGAAATATTTTATTTGGCAAAACGTAACCGCGCTTAATGTACACAGAGAATGGTATCGAACTGTGCCGAAGACGTAAGAAGCTTTCTGTTGACGAGGAGAAACGAATCGAGTTTGATGTGAGTAGAATTACTTGGACATCTCGTCCACTTTGCTGTGTGCTGTGTGCGTCTTCGTTAGCAAACCGATTTGTTTTCTATTTACAACTTTTCCTCAGCCCTGACGTCTTAAGTGAGGCAATGCGATAACGTGATGCTGCTATTTTTAATGTCTGTTTAATGTGTCTGCCACAGTACAAAGAGCGGATCAAAGTTGGCCACAGAATGGTGAGTGGTTTTGTGAGGTTAAGAACATGGCGGCAATAAGATGGTATCGTAACGCAATTATCAAATGGACCGGTTCAAGGCATCTCGTCCAGAATATGAATAATTCAGAACGGGACACACTGGATCACAATTTGTTATAATCTTAGGTTAATCTTGTTTTGGGAAGGAATTTACTCTCCCTGTATCTAAGAAACTGATAAAATCTTTAACTAGTTGTGCTATGTGAAGACTAGATCTCACATACAAACGCAGTTAGTCAGAGAAAAACAAAGAAAATATCATTTTACATCATCCACGACTGTGACGTTAGCGATGACGTGCATGCAACAAGAAGCCAGTGTGACAGTGTAATTACGCAGACGTGTAACGTGTTTGATAATTTAATACAACGTGTCTGCTGTATGACATTTTATACTCTGACCTACAAACTGCAGAGAAAGAAAAAAAAAAAAAAAAAAAAAAAAAAAAACAAAAAAACGCAGATGTTATTAGAGTCTCCTCAAACTTGTAATAAGAAAATTAGCTGCTTGTTTGTAATTAATCTAATTTAGAAGCGTAATGTGTATATAGCTGTCTCTCTGCTTTGTATAGTCAGTGTGCGCCTGTGTGTATGTAGGTGTGTATGTGTTCATATATATATAAATATGTACGTATGTATGTGTGTATATGTGCGTGTATGTGTGTGTATGTGTGTATTTGTATATGTAACTGTGGGTGTGTCAGAGAGACAGAGAGAGAGAGAGAGAGAGAGAGAGAGAGAGAGAGAGAGAGAGATATCTTTTGTGTATGATTCTTTCTGCCAATATTTATTTAACGTAGTATAAAACTTGACACAAATATTAAATACACAGAAAGCATATAATAAGATTTTGCAATATATTAAATTTTGTTTTGACTGAATTAAATATTTTAGATTAACAAAATTCAAAAAAATAAAAAAATAAATAAAATAAAATAAAGTACAGTGAAAAAGAAAAAAGGAAATAAAAAGAAAATAATAAAAAATAAAACAACCCCCCGAAAAAAAAAATTAAAAAGAAAAAGCAGAAGAAAAAGAACGTAAATGAAGATACAAACATTTCGGACTTGTTTGGTAAATATAAACATTAGTTTGATTCATTATTAACAACAAGTTTACATCGCGCACCAACAACACAAGTTTCGTTTCATTACTAAATTGTTATTTTTGCGTCAAATGCACTTTAATATTATTTTTCCTGGTTATGTGTTGTTGACTTATTTCGTTTAGTTGAAAATTATTTTATCCTAGTTCCTTTATTAACCACATCGATATTTAAATACATGTTTCCATTAATGCAAATTTTATTTAGATTTTTGTAGCAGTTTTGTCTCTGGTAATTTATATAACGTGCACTCCATAAATTGTTTTTTATTTTATTTATTTGGCAAATAATCTCAGTTTAATTTATTAGTAGAAGTGAATTTTATTACTTCCAGCGTACTGATCGGTGCAAAACAGTCATGTAAATAAGACTAATTCAATGATTTAATGATTAACGTAAATATGTTGTTTTTGTTTTTGTTTTTATTTTTTTTATTACTTAATTTATTTTTCTATTTCGTTTTAACTTAGTATTTTTTTCCTCTCTCTGTTTTTTTTCTTAAAATATGTTTTGCGGGATCTAAGGCTACTGAAAATTAATAAACACACAAACAAACAATCTCTCGAGAAAAAGAAGCCAAACACCGAAAATCTACTTTATATTAAAAAAAAAAGAAAAAAAAAACATTACTTCAAAACGAATTATTCATTCTTTTCCTGCCTCCCTCAATGTAATGTTGTAAAGAAACCAAAAAAAAAAAAAAACAACAACAAAAACCCCTAAAAAAACAATTAAATAAACACAACAACGACAATAATAATAATAAAAGAAAAAGCAAACATTAATAATAATAATAATAAACAACAAAAAAAACTACAAGAAATAAAAACGAGTATAACTCTACCCCACAAAAAATAAATAAATAAATAAATAAACAAACAAATAAACAAATAATGAATAAACAAACAAACAAACAAACAAATAAATAAATAAATAAATAAATAAAAAGTAAAGAAACAAAATCGACACCTCAAATGACAGCAGCCGCAGCGGCAAACAATAACAACAACAGTTATAATAATTATAAGTAACATTACACACGTAAAGGGCTATAAGAGTCTGCTATTACACATAGAACAAACAGCGAAGGGGTTCCTTGTGTAGACTGTATTGAAATACAAAAAGTAAACGACATCGCAGACATTAACAAAATACTATGGTGTACAAAACAATGTTAGTATGTTAGTGTAATATATTAATCAGTATAAGTGTGTGGTGTACAAAACAATGTTAGTATGTTAGTGTGTAATATGTTAACCAGTGTTTGTGTGTTGTGTACAAAACAATGTTAGTATGTAAACCAGCGTTCATGTTACTGTGTAGTAGAGGAAACAAAGAATGAACGTTCAAAAAAAAAAAATAATAATAATAATAATAATAATAACAATAATAACAATAATAATCATCATCATCATCATCATCATAAAAAAAAAAAAAAAAAATACACGAAAAATAGGTTAAAAAAATAAATAATACAAAAATCCTATTAATCTTTATGCATAGCATAGATAAACAGTTTTACTTCAAAAGGTCATAAGTCGAAGTAAAATGTGATAAATTGTCCGCGTTCTATCGAATTTGTCTTTCTTGCCCAAACTATAAACACCTTTGTAAACGAGAAGTAATTGTAACGTAACACGTCCGTCCTTATCACGTGACCAAACGCCATTGATTAACAGATACACGACCAGGACACAATAGACTGAGAGTCTTGAAGGCGCCGGTCTTTGAGGGTCTCAAGCCAGTGATTAAAATTGGCAATAGCTGTAACGCTTATATCGGAAACGTTTAGATTAAGAACGGTACTAAATTTGTAAGTAGAGAAATTGAGATTCCGGCACAAAGGGCTAATTGAATTTTTAGAAAAAAGAGGTAAATTGGAAGTAAATTGGCCTCAATAATAATAAGAAAAAATTATAAGAAGAAAGAAAGAAAAAGAAAAAAGAGATGAAGCAAATGTACAAATAAACATGTAGAAAAATAGTCTGTTCAAATTTTTAATACATACATACATACATACATACTTACATACACACAAGATCGAAGAATGAAATAACATTTACTAGTTTCTTAATTTTTTCTCATATTCAAAATATACAAACTTATTTGAACGTACATACACCTGCAAACATTTTATAATGGTGTTGATAGTCTGATACATAAAGAAGTCAAATATTACTGTTAATACATGAATTTCGTATCTATTAGACTGTAACTGGAAGAAAAGAGAAAAAGAAAATGGATTGCATTATCAGACATTAATGTAATTTTCAAGGCATTTTAAAGGATTGTGCGTTTAGGAGACGCCTTTATGTTCTTTATCAGTTAATAAGCTATTAAAAAAAAAAAAAAAAAAAAAAAAAAATAAATTAAAAAAAAACATAGTAATAAAGAAGACAAAATTGCAGTATTCAGTCATCTGAGCTGAGGAGTATTTGAGCGAGGCTTGGTTGCCAGGTCTGATTTTCACGTGGAGTTAGAAAAACGTCTTACTAAGACTTCACCAGTTAGTTCATTGTAACGTGCAAAGACAGACGAGAAATTTAATTACAGCAAAATGTGTAAGTATACAGCGGCCATTAGTACACGTCACAAAAACACAGCATTTCAATCTGTGACGTCACTAAACCTCTGACCAGTATATATTCCAGTTTGCTAGCAATCTGCTCAAGATTTGATACCAGATCGGGAAATAACGCTATCTACATAATTCTAACTTGCTGTCACTTTCTTGTTTTAGGAATAAACTAAAATTTAAATATTACCTGTACTTCTTTTAACTGAAACAATCATAGATTTCCCTATCAGTGTAAAAATCAATTTCCTGACATTTCTGCATCTTGCATGCAGAATGCACGGAGAAGTAAACTGATAAATACATCGATCAGTTCACTTTATATAAAAAATGAAAAAAAATAAATCTTCAGACGCCTTCTCGTTGCAGTGAAATAATTAAGTTGGCGAGGATGAATGTTAGAAAAATAAGTAGTATCGAGAAAACGCGTCTTCTTGTGCATCCAACAAACAACTATCGACCGCCAGCCATCTCCTTGCTACGCCTGTTTTAACAATTTTTGTCGCTCCTCAACCAATCTGGTTGTTAAAACACCAAAATACGGTCTATTGGAAGCTTGCGTCACCCACAGAGAACGCTGTTTGTTTAATGAGAGACTGTGAGAGATGTGAAACAAGTGAATTGAGATAAATTGTTTAATGTCCCAGACTAATCTGATAAACACACAAACCTTCTGACTGATAGCAACCATTACTACAACTACTACTACTGCTGCTACTGCTTCACAATCACAACAAAGAACTACGACAAAAAACTATTGTTAGTACTGTTCCTAGAACTACCACTGCTATTTTACAGTTACTGTTATAGCATGTTATAAATAAATAAATATATATATATACACATATACATAGACACATATACATACATACATACATACATACATACATACATACATAAATACATCATGCAACAGAAATAGCACAGTAATAAAACAAAGATAATTAAGAAATAAAATAATGATCCGGATAGAATAAAAATAATAATTTAAAAGAAGAAAAAAGAGGAAGAAAAATCATTTCACCTTTATAAAAAATCAACTTCAATGAGTTTTGTTCAGATACCCTAATAATCTTCCAGTGAAAAAGCCAGTTTTAATCTGGAAATTTCTTGACAATCATTGTCCATTTCCAAGTGTTCTTGCTTCATTCCTAAAACATAATTTTAATTGTGACTTCAATCAGTAAGATTTGCATTTTAAGAGTTTGACGTAAATTAATTAATCATCTGGTTATTATTAGTATTATTATTATTATTATTATTACTGTTACATAAACAGGCAGTAATAATATAGAATAAAAAATGGTGTAATAATGAACACACACACATATACACACACACGTATATATAAAACTGTATTTTAATAATACTTCTATGACTAATTTGCAAAAGAATCTAGCAGCTAATTAAAAAAAACAAAAACAACAACAACAACAACAAACAAACATACTATGGTATTATTAAATTTCCAAACTGAGCATGCCAGTGAATATTAACAAGTAAGAAATATTAATGACAACTATTTGTTTAGTGATTCAACCACAGTAATTGTGAACGTCTGTCAAAGTTCTGTAATCTTGAGAAGTGTCCATTAGAAAAACCAAGTTTTTGTGGCGTTAACGTTAATACTATTAACAAAATAACAACAACAATAAAACGGGTATGTATGTATGTGTGTGCGTATGTCTGTATGTATGTATGCATGTGTGTGTGTGTGTATGTATGTATGTACGTTTGTATGTATATATGTATGTATGTATGTGTGTGTGTATGTATGTATGTACGTACGTGTGTGTATGTATGTGTGTGTGTGTGTATGTATGTATGTATGTGTGTATGTATGTATGTATGTGTGTGTGTATGTACGTATTAAGAAAGCAGACACAGTGTCTCCTGTATGAACAGACTATTTTTCTACATGTTTATTTTTGCAAACTGTAAACACGGAGCTGGCTGAAACGTGACATAGCAAACCTGTTTTGAGTGGAAATTACTCCCTTATCCCCAAGTCTGGATTTCATTAATCTAAAGCCAACTCAATCAACATATATAGGCGTCTGAAATAAGCCGTGCCCGGATTCCCCGGAGTTCGGCCAATATACGTAGAATATCCGCCAATTCCCTCGGCCCCATTCAGTGAAAGCGTTTCTTTGATTCGTAGTCCACACATTCAATGTCTTGTTTCTAAAGTCGGTTTATCCCAGCTCAACACCAATTGACAAATATCACAAGTCTTCATCTTTTTTCATCTTATATATTTTTTTTTTTTTTTTAATTTGGCCTACTGCTGATCTGGTCAGACGAAGTTCTGTTTTCTGAAGTGGCTGTATGATTTGTCTATTTTTGCTGATTCTTTCTTTTCTTTTCTTTTTCTTTTACCAACTATATGCTGTTTAAAAATATTACAACCGTAGACACACATATTCATTCACAGACATACACATACACATGTAGATAGTCTAAATCTTCCACATTCATGAACAACATTTCAACAGCTTATTAGTTTATGCGTAAATATCTGAAATAACGACTTCGCACTTTGAAATGCAGTCTTTTACATTTTTATGTATGTGTGTATGTGTGTGTGTGTGTGTGTGTGAGTGTATGTTTAATTTATTATATATAGTTTTTTAAACTAGAAAAAGCCATCAGACATCATTTCCTGAAAACTGATAAGAGAATATTACTCGAAACCATATTACATAAACCATCAATCGAACGCGTTCATTCACTCGGCGGTATAATACACATCCGGCCATCAGAACCGGAAGTACATAGCACTTGAGAAATTAGTCCCTATTTAACACAGCCGAGCAAATAAAAGAGAACTAATTTTTATTTGAGTCGTTGGAGAACAGATAAAAAAACAAATCACAAAAAATATAAAAATCTTTTTATTAAGACGGGTTATTTGAGACCTGTCAAAATTACATTAATGAAAGAAAGATTACATTAAAAGTAAAAAAAAAAAGAAAAAAAAAAAAGAAATTGAGAGAGAGAGAGAGAGAGAGAGAGAGAGAGAGAGAGAGAGAGAGAGAGAGAGAGAGAGAGAGAGAGAGAGAGATTATTGCTTGCTGAAGTTAAAGTAAAGAAGAATGGTAATTTTTTTGCGCATCAATTGATGAAAACGTTAATACAGGAATGCTTATTTGTAAGAACCATTTTCTTTTCTTTTCTTCTATTTATGTACAGTTTAGTTTTATTATTATTATTATTATTATTAATTTATTTTATTTGGACCAATCTATTCTGTGCATGTATGTGTACATATGTGTTGAATGTTCGTGAACTCTTTGTTTCTGTGTGTCTTTGTATGTGTGTATTATATGTGCGTCATTACTTCTTACCCCTCCCTACCGATGTCATTAGTGCATATGCTTCTATCACACTGTGGATGTGCTCCTGCACATACATGACAATAATTGAAGAGACAGTGTTATGAGGTAGAAATTACAGAGATAACAAAACAAATCACTTAGATCTGATAGAGACGTCTGTTCAGGCTTGATCCTCAAATAAAAACTATTCCCAGGAATACATAATATGAGGGAGAATTATCATCTGTGACAGACGCAATAACCCCCAGTCCCTCGAGCTTCCTCACACAAACCACAGATCATGATTAACAATGTTCTATTAAATAACCCTCTGACAGCTCGTCAGGCTCAATCGTTTGTCTATGCAAATACTGAGAGAAATATTAATAAATGAATTACTTTTCTCCTTTAAAATTTAGCGGGAGAATACAGAAACTATTGGGTTTGGGTCAGGATGGGGAATAGCGAGTTGGTTCACATAGAACGACTAACAGTAACAAACCAACCCTGAACTACAACCCTGTCTACATTCCAACACCTGAAGTACAGCCCTGTCTACATTCCAACACCTGTCTACATTCCAACACCTGAAGTACAGCCCTGTCTACATCCCAACATCTGAACTACAACCCTGTCTACATTCCAACACCTGAAGTACAGCCCTGTCTACATCCCAACACCTGAACTACAGCCCTGTCTACATTCCAACACCTGAAGTACAGCCCTGTCTACATTCCAACGTCTGAACTACAACGCTGTCTACATCCCAGCACCTGAAGTACAGTCCTGTCTACATCCCAACACCTGAACTACATCCCTGTCTACATTCCAACACCTGAACTACAACGCTGTCTACATCCCAGCACCCGAAGTACAACCCTGTCTACATTCCAACACGTGAAGTACAACCCTGTCTACATCCTAACACCTGAACTACAACCCTGTCTACATCCCAATACCCGAAGTACAACCTGTCTACATCCCAACACGTGAAGTACAACCTGTCTACATCCCAACACGTGAAGTACAACCTGTCTACATCCCAACACGTGAAGTACAACCTGTCTACATCCCAACACGTGAAGTACAACCTGTCTACATCCTAACATCTGAACTTCGACCCTGTCTTCATCCCAATACCTGAAATACAACTCTACTTATACACTAATCCTTGAACTACAATTCTGTCTACACTCTGATCTCTGAACTACAACTTCGTTTACAATAACTCCTGAACTATAGCTCTGCCCACATCCAACTCCAGAATTACAAGCTTGCTTACTTCTAACCCTAAACTACAACTCTGTCTCAATTAAATTACGAGAACGTTTATTACATAAAGTTATTATTAGATTTTCTTATAGTGCTTGATTAGGTGCTTGATTCCAGTCATCACTTACCAGCGACAGATGGCAAATTATTAAATAACACTGCAATAATAAGTAATTTGTTCTGTTGTCCTAACTAACGAATGATTCTTGCATTTAAAATAATATTACTAAATAAGACTCAGTTTTAATGAACCTTGTTGTTGTCAAATATCGACAGTGACGAGATTTGAAAGACTGATTTTGTGAATAAAGAATTACAGATGAATTAAGCTCATCCATCCAGAACAGAATATACAGAATCAAATTTCTTTTTGACAGCATTTTATTTATTTATTTATTTTTTTAAAGACAGATATTAACTAGAGTTATATTTATATGTAGTAGCTAGTATTTGAACAACGAGCACACTTGCGAGTTAACGTTCAGACACCGTATGAAACGAAATGAGAAAATTGTGACCAGACTTTGCTGATTATTATGACTGTAATATGAGACCACAGCGGCCGGCAGCTGGACGATATTAATTAACGAGACGTCAGAAACATTGGAACACGTTATGAGCTTCAGGCCGCGTCCGCCATTGTTGACTGGTCATCCGATTCCGTGTTTCTAGACAGCGAGAAGGTCAACTCAAAATAAAAGCGTAGTAAGAAATCGGTGATCAATCTAAGTGTGATGCTCGTGATCAAAGGGAAGTGTCTACTGGTCGTGTTACAGTGGAATTTATTGTTATTATTTGTTGTACGTCTTTGATCCGTTCACTTTGTCTCTTTCTTTATGACATTTCAAATCTCGAGTAATTTCGTCCGTGGCAAAATGTTACTTCACTCCTGGTCGATTCGCGTTTCCACTAAACACATTTCACTTGATGTTTTCTCCAACAAAATTGGTAATGACCCGTGCTTCGACATTCTAGGTTGCGCATTTAGAGTGATTTGAGAATAATTTGGAAATTATTTTCAAACGCAAATTGAATTTCTGTGAAAGAGTCACACAAGATTGGATTCAAACTCGGTGATCGAGACTATAACGCCATTTTGTTTCTGCCTGCAGTAAATTCATCTCCTTTCTTCTTTTTTTCTTCCCGCGAAATTGATCAGTGCAAAGAAGTTTTTACTTCAGATTAACGCAATTATTTCAGAAAATAAATTAGTGAACTGCATAAAAATGAAATATCTGACTTAAAATGAACTTTGAATGCAACTAATCTTCATTATCCTGAATTTCATTATTTTTGAAATCTAACATTTATGTTTTAAATGTTAAATACATATTTCTAGATTTCTTCAAAACATATAACAACAACAGCAACAACAAGAGTAATAATAATAATAATAATAATAATAATATGTATAACAACAACAACAACAACAACAACAACAACAACAACAACAACAACAATAACAATAATAATAAAATAGGTAGCATTTTACAGCCGAGATTTCAGAATTGTCAGTGTTTCTCTCATTCTTCATATTTGTGTCTCTGGAAACGGCTTACATAGATAATAGATGACAATGCGGCTATTAAACCCTGAAACTGAGCTTTGACACGAAAGAGATAAAAAGCTAAACAACAATAACAACCACAAAATAAATAAATAATTAAATAACTAACTAAATAAATAAACAAAAATAAAATAAAATAAAATATAATGAATGAATGAATGAATAAAATATATAAATAAATAAGTAAATAAATAAATAAATAAATAAATAAAAATAATAATAAAAAAAACAAACAAAATAAAATAAAATGAAATAAATTAAAATAAAATAATGAGATAAAATAAAATAAAATAAAATAAAATAAAATAAAATAAAATAAAATAAAATAAATAGATAAATAAAATAAAAAAACCTACCGACAGTCAATTCATTGTCTGGAATTGATTTACTCATTCATTTTATCAACTACACATATAAATAAATATATGGTGCAGTCCCGATCAAATTCATTTAATTCAAAACATTCATTTCTGGATTGGAAGAGCGGACGTGAGAATGTATGAGTAAAAGTTGTAAAACAGTGCAGACAGTTTACAGTGGCGTTCTTCATGTTTCTGTTTTCTTACACGCTACGTCCTAACAACAGTGCAGAAGTTTACAGTGGCGTTCTTCATGTTTCTGTTTTCACACGCTACGTCCTAACAACAGTGCAGACAGTTTACAGTGGCGTTCTTCATGTTTCTGTTTTCTTACACGCTACGTCCTAACAACAGTGCAGACAGTTTACAGTGGCGTTCTTCATGTTTCTGTTTTCTTACACGCTACGTCCTAACAACAGTGCAGACAGTTTACAGTGGCGTTCTTCATGTTTCTGTTTTCTTACACGCTACGTCCTAACAACAGTGCAGACAGTTTACAGTGGCGTTCTTCATGTTTCTGTTTTCTAACAGCAGCAGTGGCAGAGTGGGGGGAGAAACGCTGATGGTGGGTACGTACTACGAGCTGGACTTGTTGGTTATCGATAGTGAAGTCGGGAAAAGTACCAGATCAGGAAAGTTTAACGAAGGATACTAAGATAAAAAAAAATCGTGATATGTACTCGTGTTAAATAGAGGAAGGAACGTAGACCTATGAGAGACCTTAGTATAAAATTAAAACAACGTTGAAAGCACAGTAGATCAAATAGAAGAAGAAGAAGAAAAGAAGATAAGAAAGAAAGAAAGGAAGAAAAAGAAGAAAGACTTACAAAGAAAGAAGAAAAAATGAAAGAAAGAAGCGTAAAAAGAAAGAAGAAAACTGAAATAAAGCAAAGAATAAAGTAAAAGAATGAAAGAAAGAAGTATCGAAAGGAAGGAAAGATAGCTCCTCCTATTTAGCCGCCCTCTGTGACTAAAGCATCAGTCAGTGTGTGTAACGTGTAAGTTTTCTCGTTAATCAAGTCGTGTCGTCATTACGTAACAACTATCACAAGTGTACGATCGATTTTCTTTTCACACTGAACATCCGCAACCTCTTTCAGACTGGATAGAATAAGGACCACTCTTTTAAAATTAATAATCTGATTATATTCACGCAGCCTGTACTAATAAACTTTGTGACATGATGCTAAAGTATTTCATTTAATCATTTAATTTACATTTAACATTTGTTTAATTTCGAGTGCTTCTGACTGCAGCGAGGTAGTTGCTGATTTATTATGATGTAACTGGTTTTTTTGGGTTTTTTTTTTAAGAACTGATTACCCGGAAAGATTTTGGAACTAAGAGCTCCTGAAATCGGTGGTGTACCTGTACTTCAAAACCTGTTAATAATAAAATAATAAATAACATTCATTCGTTGTTCCTTTATTTGTTGACGCGTTTATTCAGTATCAAATATAAACATTCTTATAACCTTTTTACTTTTTCTAACAACATGTTAAAAGAAATCAATAACCTGACGAAACAGCTTTTCTGCCCCGTGAAACTGTGCATCCGCTCCTGTAGCAGTAAACCAGCTACCTCTGTATGAACAGTAAACCAGCTACCTCTGTATGAACAGTAAACCAGCTACATCTGTATGAACAGTAAACCAGCTACCCCTGTATGAACAGTAAACCAGCTACCTCTGTATGAACAGTAAACCAGCTACCTCTGTATGAACAGTAAACCAGCTACATCTGTATGAACAGTAAACCAGCTACCCCTGTATGAACAGTAAACCAGCTACCTCTGTATGAACAGTAAACCAGCTACCTCTGTATGAACAGTAAACCAGCTACATCTGTATGAACAGTAAACCAGCTACCTCTGTATGAACAGTAAACCAGCTACCCCTGTATGAACAGTAAACCAGCTACCTCTGTATGAACAGTAAACCAGCTACATCTGTATGAACAGTAAACCAGCTACCCCTGTATGAACAGTAAACCAGCTACATCTGTATGAACAGTAAACCAGCTACCCCTGTATGAACAGTAAACCAGCTACCTCTGTATGAACAGTAAACCAGCTACCTCTGTATGAACAGTAAACCAGCTACCTCTGTATGATCAGGCGAAACAGCGGCGTCTGCAACTTTACTTTTCATTTCTCCCGTGTTAGCGCTGCCAGGTCGTAAATACAGAAACAAATGTAGATTAGAACAGTTAAAACACTCAGTGTCCCTGGATACACACAAAATAAATACATAAATAACAGAAACAGAAATATGTAACACATAAAAATACTACTACTATATTACAACTACTAATACTACCACTATTAATAATAAAAATAACAATAACAATAGTATTAATAATAATAATAATTATTATTATATTACTACTACTACTACTACTACTACTACTACTACTACTAGAAATAATATTAATAATAAAAGTAATTATTATCATCATCATTAACAACAACAGCAGCATCTGCAGCAACAGCAAAATAACAAGAAACAACAATAAAAACGAGAAAAGTACAGTTATAGCCTTGAAGCACATTTGTCAAATTAAAAGATGGTTACTAAAGAATGAAAAAATAAAAAATAAAAAATAAAAAGTAAAAAATTATCAAAAGGAGATGAAAAAAGATGAAATATTTTGTATAGTTCTAGACTCAAAGACGATGATGAAGATTCTGATGATGATACAAACAATTTATTAATTTTTTTCTTTTAACTCACTTAAAAAGAAGTTATTAATAATAAATAAAAACACGGGTCAATATGATTTGCTCAATATATGGAAACGTAAAAAAAAAAATAAAATAAATAAAAGCAAAAAGGAAAGAGAAAAAAAAATAGATGTTAAAATATTATGAAAGTCTTTCGGCCCGAGGCGCTACTCGGAAATACGACAACTAAAGACAAGATCGTTATTATGTTTCGCAATGATAATTTAAAGTTTGACGCTGTACTCTGAACACGCTGTGGCGACAAAGTAGAACTTTTCTTGACTCCAGTTTAAAGATATTAAAATTACCTGCTTTCTGTGCTCACTTTGTGACAGCTCGAAAGCCCCGGGCAGGCAATAAAACTGCTAGTATAGCTATTATCACATACTGTAATTAAAAAAATAAAATAAAAAAAATAAAATAAAATAAATCAACCTTTCCTTTCTTCATCTTTTTCATCTGAAGTACTAAATGTAATAAAATTTGTAAAATTTAATAACTGAGATCTAAGATTCTTATTGAAACTGAATGTTCAAAGAGAAAGCTGAAAAAACCCAAAGACAACAAAATTAAAACAAAACATATTCATCCATCCATCTATCCTTCCATCCATTTATTTCCTCAGTCTGTTTGCAAACATGCACATGTGTGTGTGTGTGTGTACGTGCGTGAGTGTGTGTGTAAATGTGCTTCTGTGTGGGTGTATGATTGTGTGTCAAACAGAAACAGAAAACACTATATTAGGCATTACGGTATTCATATTGACCTAAGATCCTGGTTATAGTAAGACAGTGTTTATGAAAAACAAGATTAACTAATCACTATTGTGATAATAATGAGTTTCACAGTCTCAAATCCTTATACACCACATTGTCACAGAGAGGACCATGGGACTAACGTGGTCCCTGCAGACAATTCTATTAGGATTAGATTCAAAACTATCTTGTAATTTTGTCCTAATTATGTTTTTTCATCAAAATGTTAAAAAATGATTAGAAAAACAAAAAAAATGATAAAGCAAATGAAGTATTAAAAGGATTTCTGCTATATAATAATAATAAAAATAATAATAATAATAATAATAATAATAATAATAATAATAATAATAATAATAATAATAATAATAATAAACAACCAAAAAACCCCCCACAAAACACAACATTTATTCTACGAGTAACACAAAAAGAAGAAATTAATAATTTCATCAGCTTCATCTACAGTAATATTTCTTAATCACTCATTTCACAAATATGGTTTTAAAAAAAATCAATGAAACATCATTTTGAAATATTAATAACTATAATTAAACTATTCTAATAATATAGAACATATATATATTATAATCATCATTATAATCATATTCATTATTTGAAGAAATATGTACATACACTTGCGTTTAAATAGTTATTCAAATAATGAACATAATAATGATGAAGATGTTGATGATAATAATAAAATGACGGAGATATATATATTCTTAAAAAGGCAACTAAAAAATAAAAGAGTGTAAGCTTTTAATCTAAGTGTACGTGTTAACAGATGAGATAGGAATATTTACAAAAATTTACTTTCTTAAGCCATTTTCAGAGTGGCTCGGTGCCAAACGACAACATTTTTCTTAAATGTTCCAGATCAGAACAGAAATCCAATCTCTTAAACAATTTTTCAAAATATCTTTATTCACAACCAAAAAAAAAAAAAAAAAAAAAAAAAAAAATTAAAAGCCTTTTTAAACGTTTTTAACAAAACAGCAAAAAATACAACAACGATGTATTTAAAAATAAGCCTTCCCTTTTGATCTATTTATTTATTATTATTCGTTTTTAGACAACTCTTTGTATTGTTGTTGCAAACTTGCTACGGCTGTTAACAAGGGTATAGTGGTGCAGTATGTTGAAAAGGAATACAAAAAAAAAAATTAAATTTAAAAATTTAAAACAATTAAATGAGTAAAAGAAAACATATTCTTCAATACAGATTAGACTATGTTAAATAACAAACTAACAATCATTGTGCAAAGATCAAATATATACAAAAATAATGTACATCTCCTACCACTTTTTCACAGATTTTCAAAATACGTGATTTATAGACTTCAGATGTTTCTGCTACTTGTAGTCTCTGCCACCACTAAAACATTTCCCAACTTCGATTTTTAAAAAACATGTTTTGTGGAGAATGAAATAAAAAAAAAAAAAAAAAAAAGTATTAAAGGTACAACATCCATTAAACTGGTAAGTGTGCTTTCACTTGAAACATATGGGGACTGAATGTGGTTTGCAATGCAAAATAAAGAAAGTGTTTGAAGGTCAGTGAAGCAACCGCCTGACGTCTGCGCCACAGCTCTCTACGTCTACTACTACTACTGCTGCTATTACTACTACTACTACTGCTGCTATTACTACTACTACTACTGCTGCTATTACTACTACTACTACTACTGCTGCTGCTGATACTACTACTACTACTGCTGCTATTACTACTAGTACTATTACTAAACAAACTGAGAATCTATGTAAAATTCAGAAATAAAAACGATATTTGAATGAAACTAATTATGGTAAAACAACTGAACGATAAAATAATAATAATAATAATAATAATAATAATAATAATAATAATAATGATGATGAATTTGTTTGGTGCTAATTAATGAAAAGAATGAAATTATTCAATGTGTAAAGAGGAAATCTGACATCTCAGTAATACAAGTAACGTGATAAAAGTTGTTTATCCGCACACAGCAAGACTCGTGAAGAAAAAGAAAAAGAAAAGTTAGGAAGAAAAATGAAGATAAAGAAGAAAAAGAGCGGGAACAAGAAAAAGAAGAAAGAGAAGTAAATGAAGAAACAGAAGATTAATAAAAACAAATAAGAAGAAAATATACAAAAATTATGAGACCGATGGCAACAAAGAAGAATAAAAAAAATATAATTTAGCGGTGTAGAAGTGCTAATACCGAGGATTTTGGGATAAGACGAGTCACGTGATTTCTCTAAGCGCTAACATGATGAGTTAAATGAGTTAGATGTGGTATTTTTACATTCAGTTAGATAACTTAAGTACGACACTAAAACAATTTCGCCAAACTGACATTCACTAACTCAAACTTTAACTAGGCGCCTACACTTAGTTTCAGATGACTTCATTTGCAAAACTCGATTGCCTTAAATTTATTTCGTTAGACTCCATAGCTGGCACTTGAAGTAAATTTATAACTAACATTGTTCGTAATATATTTCAGCAAAATGGACGTTTCGAAAGAAAACCGTTACAGTTTGGAATCGATGGCGCTACAATTTCTTTTTAAAATCTCGTTTGGAGCAGAAAAGTGTAGACGATTCTGAGATAACTATGAGTAAATAGCGTGGCCCAAACTCGTTTAAAAATAACAAATTTTCATTTGTTTCTTTTAATGTCATCGCAAACAGTAATTTAAATAATCAGTGACAGGGGACGGGAAATGGTAATTTCTTCAGTGACTGGAGACTGATAACTTATGTACTTTAAATACTAGAGATTGTTATATATTACAAATTGTGAAATTCCTATCAAAATATATGTAATCGCGCGAGAGACAAACCGTGTGTGTGTGTGTGTGTGTGTGTGTGAGATAGAGAGACAGATAGTCAGACAGACAGACAGAGAGAGAGAGAGAGAGAGAGAGAGAGAGAGAGAGAGAGAGAGAGAGAGAGAGAGAGAGAGAGAGAGAGAGAGAATGAAAAGGAGATAAAGATATCACCAGTCATGTTCGTGGGAGTAGTTGTAGTAGTAAAAGTAATAATAATGATGATGATAATGATTATGAATATAATGATGACGATGATGATGATAAAAATAAAGACAATGATGACGATGATAATGAACAGAGGAATAATAATAAGAAAAGAAAACAATAACAAAAACTTTAAAATTTTTATTCATCATCTTATCATCACATCGTCATCGTTATCATCTTTGTTGTTATCGTTATAGAAATCCCATGTAAAAAAAAAAAAAAAAAAAAAAAATAGGATGTTAACTTTTTCTCTTTAAGTGAAAACTGAGGGTGGTGAAATAAAAATTTTAAATACAACTCTTCTTATTTTGAACAACATTAACCAAAGCTTTTAGTGTGGAGATAAAAAATAACTCCAAATTTTGGGCTATTTAATCAAAATCGTCTTTAGATTACAAAAATATTTTAATATGGCCATGTTGAAAGTGAATGAAAACTTAATTGCTTTTCCTGCAGCCGAGGCAATAAAGAAATAACAAGTTAGAAGATTTTTTTCTTCTTCTTCTTTATATTACGTGAGCGAAATCAATCGATTATAATTGGCCGCGAAGCAAGTCTATTATTACAGCGACCCCTGACGTCATGTACAGTTAGACATCAGATGGCAAGTCCCGCGTATCTGACAGTTTAATGGACACTGTGCTTTCACTGAAGTTGTTTTCAGACCACACAATTTGTAATAACGATTTGTAACTGCCTCAGTTTCTAAATTAATACTGTTAATTAATTAATGTATTTTTACTAGTTAAAACTTTATGTGAGTTACTATGACTACGCGCCTCATACTAAATCATGACATCAACGAAAATACAGATAATTGAAACAAATGACAAAATCATCATCGGCATCTTGTTCATAAATTATTTTCAAACACTCAGTATTCAATATATTTAAATACTAAATCAGTTTTGTGACTCTCTGTCTGTCTGTTCGTTTCTTTTGAGTCTGTTCACTGCTCTATCAGTGGCGTGTGCTTTATCGATATTTCCACTACATAAAAAATTAAAATATTTTCTTTCGTTTATTAATTCATTCACTTTCTTCTGGCAGATTTCTAGGCAGCTATTATCAGCAGCAGCAACAGAATCTGCTGCAACAACAACAACAAAAGGAGAAGCGACAATGTAAAAAAAAATAAAAATAAAAAATAAAAATAAAAGAAAAGAAAAAGACGTAAATAAATAAATAAATAAATAAAAACAGATATCAAAATTAATTTATTTCACCTTCGTTTTTAAAATTAACTTTGTATGAACGCGCCCAAGTCGTTTCGCAAACAAATATCAAAGTTTAGAAGTGCATCGTGTAATCGCGACTCGAACCATTACTTATCTTGTTTAAACTGATTTCTACTGACACCTCTAACACGAGCTTTTCAAACAACAATAATATTGTGAGTAATGGAAAATAAAAGTGAACTCATGTGGTATATATAATTTATAAGATCAGTGTGATATTTTTAATATCACTAAAAAAAATTCTCCTCCGCAGATTAAAAATGAACTATATTTTATTTCTGTAACCAACATATCCATTGAAGCACAAACCTTAAAAAAGAAAAACTGATTCGAAAGTTAAATGAAAATTAATAATAATAATAATAATAATAAGAAGAAGAAGACGATGATGATGATGAAGAAGAAGAACAACAATAACAACAGTAATAATAATAATAACAACAGCAACAACAATAATAATAAAGAAGATAATTTGCTAGAGTACTAGAATCGTTTATGATTCTTTATGAACACTAACTCTTTTGTATACAAATGTTTTAATTATTTTACACGTTGCATGTGTCACGTTATTCCAAACCTATTTTGTACGACCGTCCGTCTGGCAAATAGTCTGTAACCCAAGTTGTCTTCACAGAGTTAATATGTAGTTAATCACACACGTCTGTTTTATTTTAAATTAAGTTTGTTTCTTTGATTACTTTTATTGATTTACTCTGATTGTTGTTTTTTCTAAATTCTCTGCTTGTACAAAGGCGATTCTCGAGTTTGTTGTGTGAAAGTGTGTCGTTGTGGCAGCCGTCGGGAGCCAGGCTGCTTTGTTGTCATAAAACAGAAAATCTGTAACACGAGTACAGCAAGTCAAATATTAGCTT
Source organism: Chrysomallon squamiferum (assembly GCA_012295275.1). Taxonomy (NCBI): domain Eukaryota; kingdom Metazoa; phylum Mollusca; class Gastropoda; order Neomphalida; family Peltospiridae; genus Chrysomallon; species Chrysomallon squamiferum. The sequence continues at coordinate 27,878,154 of CM022679.1, forward strand.
TATTTTATTATTCTTCTTCAATATCTGTTTTCTTTTCTCTGTCTTTCTTTCTACGTTTTTTTTCTTTCATTAGTTGTTTATTTTAATTTTCCTTTTCTTGAATCACTGTTTTATCTTTCGTTCTTTCTTTCTTTCTTTCTTTCTTTCTTTCTTTCTTTCTTTCTCTGTTTATTTCTGTCTGACGTACTGTACAGAATTTTTTTGAATAATTTCATACAGATTAAAGCATAAATAATAAAGATCACTGAATTTTTTTTTTAATAAATTAAAATAAAAAAGAAGAACTTTAAGATAAAAGAAAAACTATAGAAAGAGTTATTGTATTAAAGAAAATAAAATTCTAAAAAATGTACATATTGACTATAAAAATACACGTATTCTAACACAACAAACAACAAAAAAACAACAAAAAAATAAATAAATAAAAAAATAAAAGAAGAAAAAAGAAAGAAAGAAAATATTTTAATGTTTGATGTTTAAACGTGAGAAAAAAGTAAATGTTATTCTTTGTACAATATATTAAAATAAATACATTCATTCGATAACATATTAAATATATATTAAGTATGTATCTGCTAGTACTTGCTCATATATATGTATGTACGTATATATTGCGTAATGTATGTATGTGTATATGAGTGTGTGTGTGTGTGTGTGTGTACGTAATGTAATATAAAGTAAATGTTATAAACTTACTTTTCTTACGAAAGTAATCAAACAAGAATAACCCATACTTTACTACTAATATTATTATTTTTTTATTAATTAATTAATTAATTAATTTAATTTAATTTAATTTATTAGTTAAAAAAAAAAAATTATTTCATATAAAACTATTTGACACTTTTACCAGTTTATTACAGGTAAATGAACTAAGATTAACAAGCAGCTTCAATAAGTAATCACACACTGATTTAGTTTCTACCTGTACGAACGTATAGGTCACGTGATTTGTTATACGTAATCTCTCAGTCGAGAAATGTCTGCTGTTTCACCTTAATAATTACTTGATTCAGATCTGTCTGTCTGCATCTCTCTCTCTCTCTCTCTCTCTCTCTCTCTCTCTCTCTCTCTCTCTCTCTCTCTCTCTCTCTCTCTCTCTCTCTCTCTCTCTCTCTCTCTCTCTCTCTCTCTCTCTCTCTCTCTCTCTCTCTCTCTCGCTGTATCTCTGTTTCTCCCACTCTGTCTCAGTGTGCGTCTCTCGGAATGTGCATATAGAAACTGCTGGCATCATTTCCTGACAAGGCTGATTAATAACACGGTCTGCTATTTCAAGATCGGCTGATTGATAGCGCCACTGATTAACGGGATCCATGCCGCTGCTGGTGAATATCATTTAAAAGTGAACATTGCGTTAACCGCTATTTTATAGCGAGACAAACGGTTACCGGTGATGAAGATCAGGGTTTGATGTAACGTTGATTAGACGCGTGTAGAGTCATTTCAGAACACGTCCATGTCCTCCATGTTCTAGTAATCTTTTCTGCTAAATCGAAACCCAGCCAAGTCGCCATTAGTTTAATATTGATTTGCAGGAAGAAGAGGGAAAAGAAAAAAGAAAGAAGAACTGTATTTTCTAGTTGTAACCAGCTGTTGAAATTTCATTCTGAAAGAAAAACGTCACTTACCCATTGTTTTTGATATACATTACAACAGCAAAAACGTATTTCTCGAAACAATAACAGATAAAAAGAATATAAACAACAATAACATTAGGAGAAATAAAAGTAAGAAAAAAATAAAACACCAGGACATACTGACTAAGATAATTAAATAATAAAATCAGACTGATATAATCATTCAAATAAATAATTTATATTGTTTGCATACTGATGACGTCTGAGAAAAGAAACCCGCTAATGTCATAACAACATTGACTACTAACATAGCAAACATTATTTCATATACACCTTCACCTAAACAGTAAGAAAGACATGCGTAAAAACTGGTGGGAAAGGAACATGCAGTATGAAAGCAAATCTAAAAACATTAATCAGGTAAAAATAAAACAAAAACAACACACATACCGAAAAAACAAAAAGAAACAACAACAAACAATCAACCAAAATAACAATAACAAGGAAAAAAGAACAAACAATGTAATTGAATTAAGTGAAGCCATTTTATTTTCTATCCCAAACTTGAGTATGTGCGTGTGCGTGGATGTGTGTGCGTGGATGTGTGTGTGAATGTGTGTGTGTGTATTTGTATATAGAGTATTGTTAGTTTCCAAATACCTTGTTACACGCAGCGTCTGCTATTTACTTATTAATTACTTTAATTACCTTCTTAATTACTTTATATATATATATATATATATATATATATATATTACATTATATTTTGAGTGGACAACGTGTTGGAATGGACATAACCTGTTTATGTTAAATATTGAAGTGACTGAAATAAAAGTAAAATAAAAGAATTCACGCGTTAAGTTATAGAGTGAGTCAGTTATTGTTTAACTCAGATTAACTCAGATTAACTCAGCACACAGCGCCGCTCAGTGTTTTCTCCTTTCTCCAGCTTCAGACACAGGGGACTGCAGGATCGAAACCTTTCCTTGGACAACTGTTCTAAAATCTAAACATTTGTCCTGATACAGCCATTAAACCACTTTTATTTGTTTCGCGATGGAAATTGGATTAAAGGTTAAACTGTGGTCATTTCTGTATTATAAGTATTTTATTCAATTTCAAATACGATAATTAGATTTGTTTTGGTATGCAAATAATTTAAAAAAAGAAAATTTAATGTAATGTCCAAAACATTCCGAACTAGACAATTTTAAATGTTTTACTGAATAAAAAACACAAAGTAGGTTCTGTAGCTCATATAAAGGTATTTTTATAGAAAAAATAACTACTAGGTGTATTCACTAATCTTTACCTAAATGAAAAATATCTAAAAATCTATGAATAAAGCTATTACGATGATAATCATAATATGTAGAAATTTAATTTTTGATTTTGTGCATTTAATTTTTATTTTATTCAACATGCATATTTGAATTTTAAATTATTTTTATTAGTAAGTTTTTTTCTCCTTTTTTTTTTCTTTTATCAACATGCATGTTTGACTTTTTTAATTATTTTTATTAGGATTCGTAAAATAGGTTTAGCACATCCTGGGTTTTATTACTTTCTTTTTCCTTATTGCGATATTCGTAAATTTATTTACTGGTATCCGTTTCCTACATTCTGGATATTTGTGTGTTTCTCAGATGAGGATGAGAGACTCAAATTAATCAGTACAGACAGTCTGATGTGAATAGACACTGCTGAATTTTGCCTAATAAAAATAACCAAAAGAAGTCCTAAATAATCAAAACATTGCAGTAGGTTATCCAATCAAAAATTTCTAACCCGATCATGTGATTCTGACTGTACTGAATAATACAGTTTTCTCGATCTGTCATTGATAACATTAATACAGTTTATTCTGTCACAGAATATCACCTCGTAATTTCTTAATTCTTGAAGTGAGGTATGACTGCGCACAGTTTTAGGAAGTAGAATAGTTACTCTACGGAAATCTGATTTTTAACAGTAACAACAACAATGCGATAAATAAGCCAAGAATTATAAATAAATACAGAAATACATAATTAAATAAATAAATAAATAAATGAAAATGTAAACAGAAGACGCTGCTTCTGAAAAGAAACTAATAGTATTTCTAGGAGTGAAAGCAGAGAAGAGAGAGAGAGAGAGAGAGAGAGAGAGAGAGAGAGAGAGAGAGAGAGAGAGAGAGAGAGAGAGAGAGAGAGAGAGAGAGAGAGAGAATGATTATTATTGTTATTGTTATTATTGTTTTCGTCATCATTATTATTATTATTAATTATTGTTGTTGTTGTTGTTACTGTTGTTGTTGTTGTTATTACTATTATTGTTGTTGTTGTTGTTGTTACTCTTGTTGTCGTTGTTGTTGCTGCTATTATTAGTCCTGATGTTAAAATGAGTAAAATTATGTAAGACTGACAGGTGTAGGTTATATTTAGAAGATGTTAGTTTTAATGAGAGGTCAACGACCCTGCAGGTAATACTTAGCTAACACCTGCAGATAACAATACCTGTGCAAGCGACACCTTTATTTACACGTGTTTCAACGACGTCGTGAGTAACGCCGGTGTCAACGGTGGCTAATTATGCATGCGACACTTCTCTGTAATTAGACGTCGTTACAAAGTAAAAGTCAGTTAATTACAGCACTCACAGCGTCATTGTGAGGTCAGCCAGAGAACACGTCGAGTACGATGTCGCAGACACTGACATGCACTTATAGAGAGGCACAGAGCAACACTGACAGAAAGAAAGACAGACAGACAATCTCGAGTAAAAGATATAAATAATAAATTTGTTATGAATTATCAGAGAGCAAAATAAAATTTGTTAATTATATACTCTATACTGTTGTTTTATTTATTTATTTTTTATTATTTTATTTTTATTTTTTGCGAGTTCACAATAAAGCTGGAAAAAAAAGAGTCATACTCTCTGTTTTGTTATATAATTAATTTAACAAGATACACAAATTAGATAAAACATTCATCTGCAATACAAGTTAACAAAAAAACGTGAATATAAAAAATATATTGTGATGGAAAATTCTGAGGGTTGTGTTTGCATTAGTAAACTGCAATACTGACAAAAACTAAAATTTCACTTAATCAAGGTTTTAGCTGAATAAAGGAAACAGTTGTTTATGACGACATCCAAAACTAAAAGTTTTCATCAAGTCGTTTCACGTGAGAACAAAGTTCCAGTGTTTATTTTAGTTTTGAATTCGCGGCTTGTTGACGCTCACTGCACCATTTGAATGTTGCTGTGAAGAAGATGCTAGATGACAACACACTCAAGATGGTGTTAGTTCTAACATTAACGAGACGTCAGCGTACACGAGTGGTAGTCGATCACGACATGACGTCCACGCGAGTACGTGAAAACGCACTCTGTGAGTCCACACCAACAGTTCAAACTGAGTGTCGTCTGACAATGTCATTATCTGTTACAAGAAAAGTATTTCTGCACACAAATCCTCGCCGCTGTTTTACTTCCCTGTTCCCCCCTCCCCAACACGACTCACTCGATATTTAAGTAATAATATTTTTATAACTTAGATGTTTGATTCAGAATCTCTGTTTACACTGCTGCTGTACGTGGTCATACAAAGCGATAAAAATAATTATTCTCTTCCGCTTTACAAAGTAAGGTGGAGTCGGGCACCAAGTCCTGTCGGGTCAAAATGTCGGTGTAATAAATACGGGATATATATATATATATATATATATAGAGAGAGAGAGAGAGAGAGAGAGAGAGAGAGAGAGAGAGAGAGAGAGAGAGAGAGAGAGAGAGAGAGAGAGAGAGAGAGAGAGAGAGAGAGAGAGAGAGAGAGAGAGAGAGAGAGAGAGAGAGAGAGAGAGAGTAAAACCACAAAGAATAAGTGGTGATGGACAACGTTCTATGTTTTATCAAATCTGTTACGTATGAAGGACTTTTATTTCTTAAATAACATTTTAGAAAAAAAGAAAGATTGACAGAGATAATTGCCAGTATTGACATTTTCAGGAAAGCATAATTCCGGAATAAAATGAATAAAAAAAAGCTTTTTAAAATACAAAATATTAAAATATTCCGATGAATCATCGAACTGTATCAGCTGTTTTGTTGATGCTTTATTTGACTTGTATGAAGAGACACTTTTACACCGCCTGACAAACGACATGAATAAAGTGATTTTATCACGAAGTATGAAACATAAATGTTGTGTTTGTAAAACGATCAAGGAAACAAAGCTGCTTGCATCGACTACGAGCGAAATGTGTTTTGTGTGGCAGAGTTCGGCCTGCACGAGACCAGTTCAGCCTACACGAGACCAGTTCAGCCTACACGAGACCAGTTCAGCCTACACGAGACCAGTTCGGCCTGCACGAGACCAGTTCAGCCTACACGAGACCAGTTCGGCCTACACGAGACCAGTTCAGCCTGCACGAGACCAGTTCAGGCCTGCACGAGACCAGTTCAGCCTGCACGAGACCAGAGCGGCCTGCACGAGACCAGTGCGGCCTGCACGAGACAAGTGAAAAGCAGTAAACAGGAGTCCAGCCTGCTGTGATTTGTGAGGCGATCGCTCTAACCATTAAACCAGTTTCCAGTGGTTATTGTGTGAAAGGGAGATTATCACAGCAGATCGTTACAAGAGAATCACAGTAATTGGCGGTGAAAGGCGAGACTCCCAGTACGTATGAGTTAATCACAGTTTTTATATCCACTTACGTCCACGCAGGAACGCCGAGTTCACCGCAAGTCTAAACCAATATTTTACCAGGCTTTCAACACATCACAAAAAGTGAAAACCGCAGTAAAATGTTTTGTCATGATCTCTGAAATGACTGTGAGGAAGTGAAACTCTGAACGTGACAATTAAACAAAGATAAATAAACGAAATGAGGGTTAATGGTCGCTGCTTCAGGCCTACATTAAAACAGACGAATGGTTGTCGCTGATTGAATCTTTGACTCCGTCCTGCCCATCAATATGTACAGTTAATAATGAAAGAATGTACAGGAGACGTCGTTGTTTACTCTGAAATATCTAGTGCAAACACCAGTACGATAAGAATTGATTTCAAGTGAAAGAGACAAACAGGCAGATAGACAGATGGGTGGATGAATTAATATGCGGCCAACAGAACGTAACGAAAGTTAGATGGATGGATAGATAAATCACAGATAGAGATAAATTTGCATATATATATATATACATGTGAATGTATGTATGTGTGTATGTATTTATGTATGCAGGAATGTATTTTAAATGTATTAAAGATTTGAATATTCTCTGTTTTATGTACGTCTGGTTAGATTCTGCACATAGACAATATTCGGGAACGGGACAAAATCCAGTCACGAACGCACAAACGTCAGATGCCGCTGACGAGACTCGAACGTATGACACCCTTCGCCCACGCCCCACTGGCAGAAGACAATACCACACGGCCAGCATCAAACAAATCTGCTCAGAGAATAATCATCGCTTCCTGTGAAACCAGCCATTATTTTTGTCTTTCGCCATTTTTCATGCATTTATTGTTTTGGGTAAGTTAGCATTGGCAGGTAGGTATTTAGGACTGAATACTCTGTTGTCTTATGTATCTATGTGTGTGAGTATATGTATGTGTGTATGTTTGTATGTATGTAAAGATGGATGGCTGCATTTTCGTTTTGTTTTTGTATATATGATGCATATGTGCATGCGTAGATATGTACATATTGTTTATTTACGTAAAACAATGTAAAATTGCAATTCATTTAAAAAATAAAGTGTTCTGTGTTTCTAATGTCACCGTTATTACTTGTTTAATATAAAACTAATTTAGTCAACGAAATCATACTTGAACATTTTTAATAGGTATTTTCACAAGTTAAAATGGTGACAGTAATTTTGTGTTTGGGAACGTTGCCGTGACAACGTGTTTAAGAAGGGATTTTGGCGACAGCTGCACAATGGAAGATGACAAGATGTGTTATTGATTTTATATGATCTGCCAAGGTCAAATTTAAGAAAAATTAAATTTTTCTGGAAAACATGAAAATAGAGAAACTGAATTTTTTTTCTTTTAAGTTTTTTTGTTTTACGTGTCAACTTTCTTAGTCACCCTTTCTATCTGTTTTCATTAAACAATACATACATACATACATTCATACTTACATACATACATATATACACATATACATACATACACACATACATAAACACATACATATATACACATATACATACATACACACATACATACATATATACATACATTCATAAATACATTCATACATACATACACACATACATACATACATACATACATACATAGATTCATACAGATTCTGTTAAAAATATATACACACCGATTCACATAGATATACACATAGATATACACACATACATACACATATATTCGCATACACATGACACACATAGACACATACACATTTGCTCGCCTATAATGAACTTTTTTTCTGTTTTATTTCTTACATTCAGCTCAGATTTTCTCTTCAGTTTTTGAAATAAGTGTAAAGGTGTTCCAGAATCTGGTGTTTGTCTGTATGTCTGTCCATCTCTTTCTTCTAAGCGATTGCTTTTCTCGCATGTCTGTGATCATCATTATTGTCTTCACCACCACATTACCATGGTCATTTTCATGTACATCGTCTACATCATCACCAAATATTATTATCAACATTATCATCATTGCTGTGATCACTTTCCATCATAATCACTAGTTATCATTCTCATCACCATAACTATCATCCTCATCATTACCATCATCATCATCATCATCATCACCGTTATCGTTCTTATCATGGACTGGTTCACATCCGGGTCATGTATATGTATGTATGTATCATGTATATGTTTATATATAGTGTGTTATTATTATATATTTGTATATATGTATGTATTATGTGTATATTGTGTGTGTACGTACACTGTTAAATGTTAATAAATTTCGGCTGCTTAATATTTACATTTATTATCAGTATCTCCCGTCTTCCTTGAACGTAATTCTACAACAGAACTCATTTTTCATCAATTTACTTGAATAAATATTTAAACTTTTTCACGTGATTATTTTTCAGTTGTGGACAGACAGTGCACATTCAGACAGACGTATTTACATCTCTCTCACAGTTTACAAATATTTTCAATCAAGCTGTTAAACCCATATAAGCAGCTGTTTTGTTGAAAACAATTTCTAGCAAACGTAGAATGTATGGCAGTCTTATTTGCCATAGTGTTATTAGTCCATTAATTTCTTCTTAAACAAGATCGATACGTTTAAATTAGGACTCTACTATAACGAAGCCATAATGGTGACTTGAAAATAAAGCTTTATATATTTATGGCGACGCCGGTTTTTCATACTTCTCGTTAGAAGTTCGCGTCTTTCGCAATCGCCAAATAAAGTTTGTGTTTATGAAAGCTGGAGCATGACTCGCGGATGTTGACGTCAGAGAATAAACACAGTTTTGTGGTATCCTGAGTTAACGTACACACACGGCTGTGTTATAAAGAGGTTGTAAGAGACGTTAAAGAAATCACATATTACACGTTTTTCTTTTATAGTTGAGTTTCAAACATAGCGTTTTACTGAACTGATAAAATACCTGGGTAATATCAGACTGTCAGAGACAATATATCACTGTATGCTGTTTTATCAGGTTAAAAAAAGATATATAATAAATAAAATTGTTCTGTTATGCATTACAAAGGTGAAGTTTTAAGAGGTGATGTTTTACAGAGGTGTTATTATACAGAGGTGACATATTAATGATGCGCTATTTTACAGAAACTGTATAATAAAGAAAGGTATTGTTTTATAGAGGTGATGTTTACAGAATTGACGTTATACAGAGATGGCTTTAAAAAGGTGGTGTTTTGAAGAGGTCTGATTTCAGAGAGACTATATATTAAAGAAAGGTGGTGTTTTATACAGATGTGTTAAAAGTGTGTTTTAAAGAGGTGGTGTTACACAGAGTTGACACCGAGGTAATTGATTATAATTGAATTATTCAGACAGAAGAGGTTGTCAGGATCTGTCTGTGTGTGACAGTTATTAATATGTTCTCCTACTAAGTAGAAACTCATTACAGAATTTTCTCCTATTGATTTTATATATAATTGTTTTATATATGATTACTTTATATATAATCGTTTTCTTCTCGCAGGTCAGCTGCAATGGAAAATATTTCATTTAGTTTCATTGTTCCTTGCTTATTTAACAGATCTACAACACATGCATATACACACACACACATACATACACATACACATACACACACACACACATACACATGCGCGCGTTCAGATAGAAAGACAGATACTGTCTCATGTTATTATTTGCAATACGTGTAATTAATTAAGAGTTTTAACTTGCGTACTTGACATTATCAAGTTTGACTGACAGGACATCTGATGGCTCTTATCTTTGATTTCACAATTTTAATATGGCTCGCTGATCTAATGGCTTTTATATGAAGTTCACACTGAATGTAAAGATAAAACTGTAAACAGTCAAAAATCAGTTAGAATCGACACAGAAATCAAGAATATGGAGAGAACATTTATTATTTAACAGAAAAAAAGCAAATGTAAAGGAAAAATTATGATAATAGAAAAACAAAGGCAACATTCCAAATATTAACTGACATTTGACTGAATAAAAAGCTGAACAGCAAAAATATATGATAATACAGACATTACGTAGGTTATGATTACAGTGATGAACAAAAAGGTAAACAACAACAGAAAATAAAGATATGATATATAGACATTACATAGACTATAACTACATTTATACATAAAAAGTAAACAAAAATGATATATACTACAAATATTACATAGATGAATAAAAACAACAATAACCAAAAAAATAAATAAAATAAAGATATGATATATAGACATTACATAGACTATAACTACATTTATACATAAAAAAGTAAAGAAAAATGATACTACAAATATTACATAGATGAATAAAAACAACAATAACCAAAAAAAAAAAAAAAAAATAAAGATATGATATATAGACATTACATAGACTATAACTACATTTATACATAAAAAAGTAAACAAAAATGATATATACTACAAAAATACATATGAATAAAAAAAAAACAATAACCAAAAAATAAATAAAATAAAGATGATGATATAAGACATTACATAGACTATAACTACAATAATAAAAAAAGTAAAGAAAAATGAAAAAATAAATAGATGAAAAAAAACAACAATAACCAAAAAAAAAAAAAAAAAAAAAGATATGATATATAGACATTACATAGACTATAACTACATTTATACATAAAAAAGTAAACAAAAATGATATATACTACAAATATTACATAGATGAATAAAAACAACAATAACCAAAAAAAAAATAAAATAAAGATATGATATATAGACATTACATAGACTATAACTACATTTATACATAAAAAAGTAAACAAAAATGATATATACTACAAATATTACATAGATGAATAAAAACAACAATAACCAAAAAAATAAATAAAATAAAGCTATGATATATAGACATTACATAGACTACACTGATGCCTAAAAAGGTAAACAGAAATGGTAAATGCTACAGACATTACATAGGTTATAACTTCAGCGAACAGTCATAAAGTAAACAAACAAACATACTGGGTACGTTATACCACAGTTACTGTAGAAAAGGTTTTCCGTGAACTGAGGTTTTATATTTGGATTACCTAAGATATAAGGATAGTAGTTGTAATGGTACTAGTAGTAGTAGTAGCAGTAGATGTAGTATTAGAAGTTTTAGTTGTAATAGTATAAGTGTTTGCAGTCCTGCTTTGCGTGTTTGTTTATTTGTTTAGAAAACTATGTTTAATAACAAAGAATTACCAAATTAATTTTAAAATGTTCACATTTCTATTGAAAATGATTTCACAAAATATCATATTATAGTGAGAATAAAGAAGTCATTATTTTGTATCAGCGAGATTAAATCAAACTTGACTTTGAGTTGATTAAAACTGAAAATGGAATTTCAGTTTAAACAAAAATATCTTCTTTCCCTCTGTATTATTTGAAAGTGTCACCACGGCCATAACAAAGCACGCAAGAATATAATCTGTGATATATGTATTTTCTTTTAAAATCTATTTTTTACTCATCTATTTTTTTATTGTTTTTTTAATGTTTCAAGTAATCGTTAGTGTGAATGTATCAAGTAAACATTAAAGTGTGAATGTACCAAGTAAACATTAAAGTGTGAATGTATCAAGTAAACACTAGTGTGAATATACCAAGTAAACATTAAAATGTTAATATATTAGGTAAACAGAAATTTAAATGGGTTACATTTGCTTGAATTTATTTATTTGACTATTTATTTGTCTGTTTATTTATTTATTTATTTAGGTACCATGAAGAGTAACTAACGTTATTAATAATGCAGCAGTGATGCATGGGGGATCAAAAGTAATATTATTTCCATTAATAATATTTACGTCAAAAACATCTGATATTGTCACGTGACAATGATATCTCATATTATTTACATGAAAGTCATCTGATAGTGTTGCATAACAATGATATCTAGTATTATTTGCATGAACTTCATCTAGTATTTTTGTCTAACAATGATATGAAGTATTACTTACATAAAAGTCATTTAAAACCAAAAATATTGTCACGATGACATCTAGTATTTTTTACATAACAGTATGAAGACTGAGAAATAATTAAGAGACAAAAAATGAATAATGTACATGTGTTAAAGGAAAGCTAATTAATCCTGGTACAGAATCACAGCAACAGGTGACGTTATGTTTATTGACACTGCCTCTGCATTGTTTCCTTCGGTGAAATTAATATTTTTACGATTCACTTTAAGACGCTAGGCTAATACAATCAGTTAGGGAAAAGCTATAAAGTGGCAGATCGTGTTTTATTGTCGTATAAAATTAAATTTCTTTCACGTGTTTTATAAACGTTTCACGCAGAATGTGCAAAGACCCAGCCGTGAAAGTGTACAGTTTGAATTTCAATAGGATGACTCGGAAATAAAATATTTTATAAAAATCTAAATTATATAAAAATAGTTATGTAATAATTGTAATAATTTATAAAGAAAGGAGGTTTAAGATAGGTTTAAAATTATTATTTTAAGTTTGTATGTATGTATATATATATAGTCAGTGAAATTACCTATACCAAATTATTAGAACAAGACAGGTGCAAAAACTGACACGCCGATGATAATTATGGTGATGATGATATTATCATCATCATCATCAAAATAATAAAAAGAACTGCAAAAACAGTAAATAAATAAATAAAAATAATAGTATAGTATTTAAAATAATAATAATAATAATAATAATAATAATATAATGTTGATGATGATGATAAAGGTGATGACAACAATAGTAATAATAATTAAAAATCGCTGGAGTGATAAGTAAAAAGAAAAACGTGTAAGGAAAACAACACTCCAAGGTGAACGGAAAAACAAGAATTTTTATTACTATTGATTATTTTATCCTGTATTTGAGATTCAGATCAAAGTGTCATTATGAGCTATAATTCATATTAAAATACATTAACTGTCAAACACAATCATAAAACTAAATATTAAAATAAACAGTTATGATGATAAAAAAAATAAAACAAGTAAAAAGTTATTCTAATTCTCTCTCTCTGTCTGTCTGTCTATGTGTTTATGTCTCTGTATGACTGTCAATCTGTTGTATTTCTCTCTGTCTCTACTTTTTCTATCTGTGTTTCTGTCTGTCTCTTTATTTCTCTGTCTTTCTTTTATATATTTGTCAGTGTTTGTCTATTTATCTGTCTCTCTCTCTCTTTGTTTGTCTGTCACTCTGTCTTTCTCTCTGTTTTTTCTGTCTCTCTTTCTGCGTGCGTTTCTTTCAGTCTGTGTGTCCATCTGTCTCTTTATTTCTGTATCTGTATTTTTGTATGTATATTTGTCTTTCTCTGTCTTTCTGTCTGTTTGTTTGGCTATATCTCTCTGTTTGTCTATGTGTGTGTCTCTCTCTCTCTCTCTCTCTCTCTCTCTCTCTCTCTCTCTCTCTCTCTCTCTCTCTCTCTCTCTCTCTCTCTCTCTCTCTCTACCTCCATCTCTCTCTCTTTGTTTTACGAGAAATTCGCCTACAGTCTGAGTTTAAAGATCGAACTCCCGATGCTAATGGCAGTAACGTATTCTCTGATTGGTCAGCGTCAGAAAGGGCTGATTGATTCGCTCGCGCTGACAAGGCATGCGTATCATGATAGCTCAGTGCGTTGTAGCGTCAGCAGAGAAAGCGTGTCACGTCTGGCATTTACTCTATCGAGACTCGCGAGACAACTCTTTGCCGTGGGAAGGTAGGAAAATACTTTTTTGTTTTTCATATTTAACACGTTTAATTATCATGTAAATTGTTTTATCTGTGTTCTAAACACGTTTAATTATCATGTAAATTGTTTTATCTGTGTTCTAAACACGTTTAATTATGATGTAAATTTTTTATCTGTATTCTAAACACGTTTAATTATCATGTAAATTATTTTATCTGTGATCTAAACACGTTTAATTATCATGTAAATTATTTTATCTGTGTTCTAAACACGTTTAATTATGATGTAAATTGTTTTATCTGTGATCTAAACACGTTTAATTATGATGTAAATTGTTTTATCTGTGATCTAAACACGTTTAATTATGATGTAAATTGTTTTATCTGTGTGCTAAACATAATCTGTGTAGCAACTAGTAAGAGAAAATAAAAATGAAAAAGAAAAGAAAATAAAGAAAGAAACACCCGAAGAATAATAAAAGTAAAAATGGAAAATTAAAACATAATAACAAGTACTCAGAATTTTATATTTTGCTGATGCATATAAATGTTTTGTTTCTGACCTTCATAGGCGAAATTTAAGTTTGATATATTTCGTTTGTTTTAATTCCGAAAGTCTTTTTAAAACTAGATGTATGTTAAAAAACATCCACTTTAGAGTGAATATTTTCCGTTAAATTGTTGCATATATTTTTCTTAACTACATTTCACTGAATTAATTTGGGTTTGTTGTTGCATAGATGGAGAAACAAAATTTTGTTTAGTTCTACTTTTTCGGATGAAAATGTGTATACTCTTAATTTAACACGCATTAAAATTCTGAGAAGTATATGATGTAAATGTTTTAGACAAACAGAACATTGTACATTTTGTGCATGCTAAAACAGTGACGTAATTAAAAAATTAATTCATACTAAGACGGATGACAAAGGGCGGATAAGACTGACGGGTGTCTGGGATGTAAAATGTGATGAGAATCCTGTGAGAAGTGATAGAAAGTTAAAGTTTGAGAAGGTGACGTAAGGTAAAGAGAGGATTAGAGTGAGATAAAAATGTGTAAACAAAGTATTTTACAAAATAAAATTTGTTTCTAAGTCAGAATTTGCGGTGTTGTTGTAGTCGTTAATTAAAGTTAACACTAATTAAATTAATAATTTATTTAAATTACAGATTAAACTAACAAACGCGCGAACTGTAGCTAATCAACAATCGCAGGTGCATACAACCAGGTAACACGTACACACGCAAAACAAACAAACAACACAAAAGACGTGTTTGGGAACTGACAATAAATCTTTTTCGATTAAAGAATCTGGGAGAGTTAGTAATTTGACATGGAACTGATAACTGTTTGGAAGGTTAAATTTATTAATGTTAGTACTTGTGTGTAGACACTGTGATTAACACGTGTTTGTATTCATTAGTTCATTTTATTCTGTGATGGCATTTCTCAGATCACTGCTGTTACATTCTGAGGCAATATCTGCAGCACACACACACACACACACACACACACACACACACAGGTATGTAATCAGCTTACAACTAATACAGTCCATTTTTTGTTTCAACTGTTCTACGTTGTGTAAAAATATTTTATTTCTTCAGTTCATTGTTGTTGTTCTGTTACTTGTAACCTAAGTTCGTTTTCTTTTTCCAGCGTTAAAAATTAATTATTGCTTTCAGCATCTTCTTCTTCTTCTTCTTCTTCTTCTTCTTCTTCTTCTTCTTATTATTATTATTATTATTATTTTTATTTTATTTTTTTTGGATGATGTATATTATATTTTGTTTTGAACGTATTCTTAGTTAAGAGAAATTCATTCTACAAACATTTTTTTCTTGTTATTAATTAAATAACGACAAACGTTTACGTAATTGTTATTATTTTTCTATCGCTTAAACACTTATAACTATTAATTTTGTTCAGCAAATGACTGAATTCTTTACTCTTTTTTCATTTTTCTCTCTCTCTTTTTTCTTCGTTTTATTTCATTATCAACATCTGTTCAACCTAATATTATTATTTTTTCAAATTTCATTAGCGTATTATTTTTATTGTACTTTATTGTATATATATATATATATATATATATATATATATATATATATAGATAGATAGATAGATAGATAGATAGATAGATAGATAGATAGATAGATAGATATAGATCTATATGTAGATATATATTATTATATTAGCGTATTACTTTCATTCTATTAACACAAATTTTTTATTATATTAAAGTAGTATTTTTATTGTATTAATATATATATATTTATTATATTAGCATTTATTGTATTACATTTATTCTATTAACATATATATTTGTTATTATATTTACGTATAATTTTTAATGCATTACATTTTTTGTGATTATTTATTTTTATTTTATAGCATATACTTTCTGCTGTTTTAACATATTATTTTATTAACGGATACTTCTATAACATTAACGTGTCATTTAGCTGTGTTACTCCTTGCTTTTCGCTGTGTAACATATACTTTTCATTTCGTTAAAATATCTTTTTAACTGCGTTCAGCATTTTTATATCAGTAACATTTTGATTTTTATACCCCTGACGTATTCTTTTGATTCAATTACCATGTTCTTTCTACTCTATCAAAGTATTCAATCAGCGTATTTTTTCTTCTGATTACAATTTTTTGTTTGTTTTTATTTTTATTCCTTTTGCGAATTTCTTTTTATTCAAATTACCTTTTTTCTTCTTTTTAACCGAATGGCCTTACCCTTTTAAATACGTGACGCTTACAATTAAATTAGACACGTTTTGCACACTACCGATACATTGCTAGAAAACATTGTCAGTCTCCAAAATATATTTATTAAAATATCATTTCACTTTTAAAAACTGATTAATGTGACCTTCATTCAGTATTGAATTTAATAAATTTACTTTTTATTTTTTTTTAGAAAATTAGTCCTAAAAATAAAGCTATTCAAATAAATACTATTTATAATAATAATGATGATGACAATAATAATAATAATAATAATAATAATAATAATAATAATAACAATACAAGCACTGATTTAAAAGAACAATATTAAGTTTTGTTAAACAAGAAAAAAGAAAGATATAAAAAGTAAAAGTACATATTTAATTATACATGGGAAGTAACAATTTCGTTAGTATTTGTCGAAGAGAGAAATACTACTTGATAATTAGTAACTGATAGAGCTATATTGTACACTGATAGAGCTATATTGTACACTGATAGAGCTATATTGTGCACTGATAGAGCTATATTGTACACTGATTCAGCTATATTGTACACTGATACAGCTATATTGTACACTGATAGAGCTAGAAACTTCAAATTGAATTAATTAGTTTCTGTTTCTGAAATATATATATTACTCTCTTGCATTTACTTGGATAAAACACATTATTTTGATGGTGTACACCATAATTGTTTGTCTCTGTGTGTGTGTGTGTGTGTGTGTGTGTGTGTGTGTGTGTGATCAAAGTAAATGAAACAGAATAATGTAAACATATGCAGAACGAAGTAAAATAAACAAGAAGTAAATACTAAAACTGTGTGCTACTACGCTAGACCTATGATTTATCTTCTCCGTTGCGGAGAAGAAACGGTTGTTTAGAAAATCCTTTTTCCTTTTCAAACTGATTTCTTTCTATCCTTGATTATTTTGAAAATGAATTTGCAACTTTGCTGCATTTCGACGATGTACTGACTATCATGGACTGTCAGGGTTAAGATTTAGATAACTATTCAGCTGCACATGTTTTCTCTTTGAATTATAACGTTTCAGGATTAATTCTAACATGTTACTGGATCGAAACCACCTTCAACCACAGTTAATTACACGGGTTTAGCCAGTTTCCATTTTTACTAACCAGCAAAAATACGAAGGAAAAAAAAAAAAGAAAGTAATATTAATCTTCATAAGACATCTTTTTTTTTTTTTCAAATCATTTTTCCTGGAATTACCTTACTGCATTAGCACAGTTTCTTTCAGCTTTGATAATTAAATCTGAAGTGAACACAATATTGTTGTATTTAACTAAATACTACGATGAATACAATATCGTTGTATTTAACTGAATACTGAAATGAGTACAGTCTCGCTTATATTTAACTAAATACTATGATGAATACAGTATCGTTGTATTTAACTAAATACTGAAATGAGAACAATGCTGGCGTATTGAACTAAAAACTACGATGAATACAGTATCGGTAAAACAAATTCGCCTGACATCACTTTATCATTCCGAAGCTGTGACGTTTTATGTGTTAATTTCCGGTTCGTATGTGTTAATGTGACGTCATTCTTATTACTGACATACCTGCTACAGCGCACACATAACGAAGCGACATAAAGACCTGTTTGAATAATTTCTGACGTACAAGCGCCGCACACTCACAGTTGATAGTTTGCACAGAGAGACAAACGTCACTCGCAGTTCCTTATTTTCCGACTTATTTTAAATTAAGGCAACTTCCGTCGTTTAGATCCTCCTTATAAAAGCAGGTGTTTCCGCAACATGCGCGGCATTATTAGCCTAAACCAAAGTACACCAAACCTGTAACCATTCACTTAACACATTTCTCACATTTCAGCTGTTGTGTTGCCTCTCCCTCGCGAAACGTGAATTATAATGATGATGAGGAAGATGATGACAACGATGATGAAGTCATGTTTCAAACTTGACTATCATGTTTCATGATCTAAATCTGACACTTGACAATCACGTGTTACAAACTAAATCTGACACTTGACAACACGTGTTTCAGACTAAATCTGACACTTGACAATCACATACTTCAGTCTAAATATGACTCTTGACTATCATGTTTCAAACTAAATCTGACACTTAACAATCACCGTGATTCAATCTAAATCTGACACTTGACAATCACGTGTTTCAAACTAAATCTGACACTTGACTATCACGTGTTTCAAACTAAATCTGACACTTGACTATCATATGTTTCAATCTAAATCTGACTTTGACAATTACATGTTTCAAATTAAATATAACACTTGACAATCACGTGATTCAATCTAAATATGAGGCTGGACAATAACGTGTTTCAAATTAAATATAACACTTGACAATCACATGATCCAAATTAAATCTGATACTTGACAATCGCGTGATTCAAACTGAATCTGATACTTGAAAACTCCGAGATTCAAAACAGAAACCTATCATAAATATTTTATTCTTTCTCAAAGCAGAAACAATCGCCATATTGATGACATCAAAGAGCAGGAGAATTATAGCGCGCCATTACCGGTGAAATGAGAAAAATGAAATAAAACAAGCGAGCTCGTACATTGCTCTCACTCCTTTTGTCCACTTAATCCACGAGAATATGATAGCAGTGTCGGAATTAGTGGAATAACGCGCTCAATTCAGTGTTTACGAGTTCTTACTTTTTTTTATTTATTTAATAGCATAGAATGAATTTCATGGCTGGTGGACTGGTTCTTAAATATAGTTAGACAGGTAAACATGATATCGTGTAAACTCAGCTATACAAACACACGTGACACTATGAGAAAATATGCTCAGTTTGGTTGAATTCACTCTACGCATTATTAACATACACACCTATCCAAATAACTTTGTTTTCTCCCATCTCTCCACCATTCATACATAATACATACATAATACATACATAATACATACATTATACATACATAATACATACACAATACATACATAATACATACATAATACATACACAATACATACATAATACACACATAATACATACATAATACATACATTCATACATAATACATACACAATACATACATAATACATACATTCATACATAATACATACATAATACATACATAATACATACATAATACATACATAATACATACATAATACACACATAATACACACATAATACATACACAATACATACATAATACATACATAATACATACATAATACACACATAATACATACATAATACATACATAATACATACATAATACACACATAATACATACATAATACATACATAATACATACATAATACATACATAATAATACATAATACATACATAATACATAATACATAATACATACACAATACATACATAATACATACATAATACACATAATACACACATAATACATACACAATACATACACAATACATACATAATACATACACAATACATACATAATACACACATAATACATACATAATACATACATAATACACACATAATACACACATAATACACACATAATACATACATAATACACACATAATACACACATAATACATACATTATACATCTACGAATCCGTACACCCTCCCTTCATTCGTCTGTTTCCTTGATTAACACAGATGTACAGAAGCTGCTGTTTTGTTTCATACAGGATATATTTGTGAGTATGTGTTTGTGCGTATGTACGTATGTATGTATGTATGAACTGTAAAAGAGTTCACATACAAATGTGTATGTGTGTGTGTGTATGTATGAACTGTAAAAAGGTTCACCTACAAATGTGTATATATGTATGCATGAACTGTAAAAGAGTTCACATAGACATATGTATGTATATATGTATGTGTGTATGTATGTGTGTATGTATGTATGTGTATATGTATGTATATATTTGTGTATGTATCTAAATATATATATATATGCATTATGTATATGTATATGTATGTATATATTTGTGTACGTATGTAAATATATATATATATATATATGTATTATGTATGTATGTGTATGTGTATGAACTGTAAAAGAGTTCATATACAAATGTGTCTTGCTGGGGTCAGCTGTATTTGCTGTGTCAGGCGACGCAGTAAGATTATCGATAGTGATTAATGGCTGGAGATTCTGCAGCGGAAAACTCTTACTTCGGAGACTTTTTCTCTGACGATGTCGTCTGCACGCAAACACTGCATGAAACGAGACACTTGTAAAACATCGATAGAGACGACTGCCTCACACTGCATACTGTCAGTTTGAGTTTACTGTCTTTCAGACTCGCCTGATAACTCCAGCTAATTTACGTATTCACCTAAACAAAGACGCACGCAAATTAACAGTCAAGCATGTAAGAAGACACTTGTGTATGCGTCTTCAAAAATTATAAGTTTTGCACGTGTTTGATTATGGTCGTCTTCTGCATAAAAACGTGTGAGTGTGTTTGTATGATTACACTGGGTTTGTATTATACACTTATGTATCTGAGCAAATGTCTTTGTACGTGGGTAAAACGTGCAATTTATGATTTATGAAACGTTTAATTCTTGATTCCAGTCAGTACTGAAGAATAATTGTCTGACTGACATAATCTACCAAACGTTGTTCTAATGCTGGAGGTCTGTGCAAAATATCAGTTTTAATACTTACGTATATGCATGCATACATACATACATACATATACATACATACATACATACATACATACATATACATACATACATACATACATACATACATACATACATACATACATACATACATACATACATACATACATACACACACATATAAACATACATACACACAGACACACACACACTCTGAGAAACCTCACACAACTCATTCTGTTAATATTTGAGACAAAGATAACAGGAGGTGGGGTATAACAGAAGTTATATTTAGAAAGAAAAGAAAAAAGATGTTTACAGAGTATATAATTACACCCCCCCCCCCAAGTAACAGACATCATATTTGAGAAATCTTTAATAACAAATCAAGCCAACAAAAGCCTTTCTCCGGAAGCGAAGCTGCTAAAAATTTGGTGTATCAAAAATTATCGATTTGTGATTATCAGCTTACACACTTAAGTGTGACGCCTACGCGTTTTAATATGCGAAAATATGAGTAAATAATACTAATAATACTACTACTACTACTACTAATAATAATAATAATAATAATAATAATAATAATAATAATAATAATAATAATAATAATAATAATAATAAAAATAATAATAATAATAATAATGATAATAATAATAATATTAATAATAATGATAATAATAATAATATTATTAATATTAATAATAATGATAATAATAATAATAATAATATTAATAATAATGATAATGATAATAATAATAATTATTATAATACTAC
Source organism: Chrysomallon squamiferum (assembly GCA_012295275.1). Lineage (NCBI taxonomy): Eukaryota > Metazoa > Mollusca > Gastropoda > Neomphalida > Peltospiridae > Chrysomallon > Chrysomallon squamiferum. Next base: position 27,900,158 of record CM022679.1, read on the forward strand.
TGCTACTACTAATAATAATGATTATGATAATGATGATGATAATGCGATGATGTTGATGGCAACAAGAACACACGTTTAAATGAAATTCAAAAATATTTTATCTTATTTAAGTTAATACAAATCTGAATAATAATAATTAAAAAATGCCTTTAAAATAATAAATCAATTAATTTTATTTAAAAAAAGAAGAAAATAATAAAGGATAAAGGAAAGAGAAATAAGAGATAACAAGAAGTAAAATCTTTCAAGTCTAATTTCTGTCATATCCAGGTTAGTTTCCTAAATTATTTTACTTGAGTGAAAATGAATACGAAATAAGAATAACTAAGACAAAGAAAAGACACACAAAAAACGAAAAGGAAAACAAGTTGTTTGAAAGATAACAATATATTAGATAGATACAAGTTATTAACAATTTTTCTTGTTTTTGTGATACGCTTTCTTCCTGTTTTTAAAAAGAAAATGTCTTGTTATTGATTTTTCACTAAGTTTAACTTGCTGTCATTTAATTTGCTTGTAATTGTGCTATTCGAGAAACGTGCTATAAGTCGAATTCGAGTATTGTGTTTCATATGAAAAACGTGTAAGCGAATTCGAGTAATGTGTTTCATACGAAAATAATTAAGTCGAATTCGAGTACTGTGTTTCATACGAAACATGTGTAAGCCGAACTGACGGGAAGAAAAAAAATGTTTTATTACAAGTTATCAGTGATTACAAAAAAATAAAATATATTTAAATAAGAAACCAGAAGAAACTAAGATACATAGATACATACGTATATACAAACACACATACATACATACATAAATATTAACACATGTATATACATACACACACACGCACACACACCAACACACACATATCTATATGTAGATATAAACATAGATATATAGATGTGTGTGAGTGTGTTTGTGTGTGTGTGTGTGTGTGTGTGTGTGTGTGTGTGTGTGTGTGTGTGTGTGTGTGTGTGAACATTGTTTCAGATTTCTCAGAAGAGTTAGTTACGTATACATTTACGGCTCAGTTTGAAATGTCAGATTGGACGAGTTCGGGCACAAAGATCTTGCTAAAATATTTGATTTTCGAGAAGGTTCTCGACATTTCAAAATGAAAAGGTCGTCCAGGCGCACGCTGCAGCCGCCGCCGTGGAGGTCGCAGATTCCGCCAATTTGTAATAATGGCGGTCTTTGCACATCCTACGTTGTAATGCTTCTTCTCGCCTCCAGCAAGAAAAAAGATTTTGGTGAAAAAAATGAGTCACGACATGCAGCCTATAAAACCTGTCAATTCCTGTCATTGTAAAGAAAAAAAAAGTAATGCAAGAGAGAAAAAAAAATTGCACTTTTTGTGTCAATTAAAATATTCAGATACACTTATTAGTATATTTGAAATGAAGACACACGCACACACATACACACGTATCGACACAAGTGCGTCACATTAGCGCAGATTATAATGCATAATGTAGACTTAATATGTCGCGTACAAGTATAATTATGTAACAATTATGTACGGTGCAGTTAAATGAACAATCTTAGACTATTTACTTTTTGTTAGTTATTTGACATTTTTAAGTTTTCAAATGAGGATGCCAGACATTATATATATATATATATATATAGGAAGAAATAAGCAGTTCGTCAACATGCGAGACGTATAATTATATAACGTTTAACAACGTGTTGAAGGGCACTGACTGGAACGGGAATTATTGTTTTAAAATACATTCTGGTTCAAAGTGATGATAATATAATCGTACTGAGTTGTTTTATTGGCTGTTTCTCTGTGTTTTTGCACGCTGTCTTAAACGTGAATTAAATATGTCTCCAGTAACAGGACGCACACTTCAGTCCTTCTCGGGAAAGGTCGTTGATAAACGAGTGTAGCAAATTGGTACTTGAGTACGTACGGACCAAGTTAGTAATGACTAGGCTAATTTAACACACGTTGTCTTCTTGAAAATAACAACGAACAAACCAGACATACTTTATTAAGAGAAACACAAGCGTGATGTGCAATATATTATCTGTTAAAAACAGACACTAGACAGTTTTTGTCTTGTTAAAGAGTCGTTCGTTTGTCTAGCGTTTGTTGTCAAACGCTGTGTCACGTGGTTCATTTCAAGTCGACATTCGATTAATATGGTTGTTTAAAATCTGCTTAATGTAATAAGTTACATGAAGTTTGTAAAACAGAAAGATCGCTTATTTACCAACTTGTCTCATGTTAGTAGTTCACTGACGTCATATTTAAGTTGTCACCCACTGCTGTTACGCTTTAAACTACTGTAAATTGTGACTAAGTGACGTCATAATTAAACAACTGTAAGTTCTCGTTAACGTCACACTTTAAGCAGTTATAATTCTCTGACATCACACGTAAAACAGTTGTATCATTAACTTACGTCACACGTAAAACAGTTGTATCACTAACTTACGTCACACGTAAAACAGTTGTATCACTAACTTACGTCACACGTAAAACAATTGTATCACTGACTTACGTCACACGTAAAACAGTTGTATCACTAACTTACGTCACACGTAAAACAATTGTATCACTGACTTACGTCACACGTAAAACAGTTGTATCACTAACTTACGTCACACGTAAAACAACTGTATCACTGACTTACGTCACACGTAAAACAGTTGTATCACTAACTTACGTCAGACGTGAAACAATTGCAAATAACAAATACAAAATTGTTCGTAATTTCGCAGTATTTCTGTCTGCTTTAGCGTGCAATAAGAAAATAAATAAATAAATAAATAAATAGAAAGGGAAAAACAGAATTGAAAAAAATTTGAAAGAAAAAGAAACATAAATGAAAATCGAAAATGATATAATATAACACTGTGTACATTTCTGTCAATCAGTTAAGAAGCAAGAAATCAACAGAACAGGTAAATAAATAATTAAATAAACGAATAAGTAAGATGACAAAACTGGGTCACTTTCTCCCGTGACCTACTTGTTTAAAGGACGTGAGCGCTCATTTGAATATTTCACTTTCACGTGTTTCCGTTGCGCGAAATCCACGTGACAAAACAGTAAAAGTGGCAAACCTTTTTCTTCTTTTTTTTCTCATAAATTTAACTATGTAAACATAAATGGCATCTTGTTTTACTGACACTTTTAAAATGGATTACAGGACGATTATGTGTTATTTATTTTGCAGATCAAAGGTGAAAAGGAAACTGAAATGTATTCAATTGTTCATTAAACGAAATTAAAAACGATTATCTTTATTTTGTAATTCAGAGAAAACGTAGATGTTATTGGTCTAAATGTAAGATGCTGTGAAATATGTTTACATGCATTTACATAAGCATAAAGAGTCCAGTACATGCATTAATATATGCACGCACGCACACACACACACACACACACACACACACACACACATATATACATGCACCAACAAACACATATGCACGTCTAAACATACAAATATTCAGTAGAGACACATACAACATATGGAAACAAACATGATGAGATTTGCTGAAAATAACAAAATAATTCTGTCTCACACATTTATAAATGTAATGATTTTCCAACCTGGAATATTTTGACGCGCCGCTTCGACAAGAGCGACACCTGGTGTCACTTCCTGTCATGTGAAAAATGAGGAAGTATAACAACGTCATCATGGAGGTGCGTCATTCATCGCTGTCAGTGAACGGAGGCAGCAAACAGCAGAGGTGACGACCTCTCCGCGTACACAGGAGACTGGATTAACTAGCTTGTTTCTAGTCGTATCACATTAACTGACTTGTTTCTAGTCGTATTTAACTGACTTGTTTCTAGTCGTATCACATTAACTAGCTTGTTTTAGTCGTATCACACTTTGTTTCTAGTCGTATCACATTAACTAGCTATCACATTAACTAGCTTGTTTCTAGTCGTATCACATTAACTGACTTGTTTCTAGTCGTATCACATTAACTGACTTGTTTCTAGTCGTATCACAATGCATTAACTGACTTGTTTCTAGTCGTATCACAGTAGATTAACTGACTTGTTTCTAGTCGTATCACATTAACTGACTTGTTTCTAGCCGTATCACATTAACTGACTTGTTTCTAGTCGTATCACAATGCATTAACTGACTTGTTTCTAGTCGTATCACAGTATGCGTTTCACAATACATTTCTAGTCGTATCATTAACTGATTTCTAGTTGTATCACAGTACATTAACTGATTAACTAGCTTGTTTCTTGTATCACAGTACATTAACTGAGTCGTCTAGTCGTATCACAGTAGATTAACTAGCTTGTTTCTAGTTTCTAGTCGAACTGACACAATGCATTAACTGACTTGTTTCTAGTCGTATCACAGTAGATTAACTGACTTGTTTCTAGCTGTATCACAATACATTAACTGATTTTTTCTAGTCGTATCACAGTAGATTAACTGACTTGTTTCTAGTCGTATCACAGTAGATTAACTGACTTGTTTCTAGTCGTATCACAGTACATTAACTGACTTGTTTCTAGTCGTATCACAGTACATTAACTAGCTTGTTTCTAGTCATATCACAATACATTAACTAGCTTGTTTCTAGTCGTATCACAGTACATTAACTGACTTGTTTCTAGTCGTATCACAGTACATTAACTAGCTTGTTTCTAGTCGTATCACAGTACATTAACTGACTTGTTTCTAGTCGTATCACAGTACATTAACTGACTATTTTCTAGTCGTATCACAGTACATTAACTAGCTTGTTTCTAGTCGTATCACAGTACATTAACTGACTTGTTTCTAGTCGTATCACAATACATTATCTAGCTTGTTTCTAGTCGTATCACAATACATTAACTAGCTTGTTTCTAGTCGTATCACAGTACATTAACTGACTTATTTCTAGTCGTATCACAGCATATTCACGAGTTTGTTTCTAGTCGTCTCACAGAACTTTCATTGTAGAATCACAATAAATTCACTGGCTTATTTATCGTTTGTGCTACAGCGCATACATTGACTTGTTTATAATCGTATCACAGGCCACTGACTGACTTGTTTACAGTCGTATCACAGTATATAAAAAAACAGAAGTATTTGGAAAAAGCAATTTTTACTTATAGAACAAATATCTATGTTAATTTGTATTACTGTATATCTATATTAATTTGTATTACTGTATATTGTATTGATATATTACCTTGTATGAGTCTCTATGTTGTATCGATAGATTAACTAGTGTGTTTGTTTATTGTATTCATATATTAACTTGTATGACTGTATGTTGTATTGATATATTAACTTGTATGACTGTATGCTGTATTGATATATTAACTTGTGTGACTGTTGTATTGATACATTAAATTGTATGACTGTATGTTGTATAGATATATTAACTTGTATGACTGTATACTGAACTGTTATATTAACTTGCGTGTGTTTACATGCATTTATTGTGTATATGTGTGTGATTATGTATAGGAGAGAGAGAGAGAGAGAGAGAGAGAGAGAGAGAGAGAGAGAGAGAGAGAGAGAGAGAGAGAGAGAGAGAGAGAGAGAGAGAAAAAAAGTTGTATACATTATTTCAACCATATAAAACTCACAGAAAATTGAAAATTTCCATTATTCTAGTCAGGGCAAAATTCCTTTTAAATTGTCGTAAAATCTAAATATATAACGAGATAGGTCAGAGAAAATGGAGCTGTTCTTCATTCTGATCGATATTTTTGTTTTCTTCTGGCAAATTACTGAAAATGGGTCCATTTGTGCCGTGTATTTATGGCAATGTAAACATGCAGGCAATGCCAGTAAAACTTAAAAGTACTAAAACACTGAACATAAAATTACGATAAGTTAAATACTCTGCTAAAAGCATTGCTAAGTAACGGTTCAATTCACTCTGTTTTACAGCCAGCTAAATATCAACGTGCATAACAGCTGAACAGGTAAAAAGCAAATCTACATCTTTTTCCTCTTTACCTATGTAAATGATTTGTTTAGTCTTTAAAAGATATAAAAAAATATATTTTAACATTGAAGAAAGCGACACATTTGTTTTCACATTTTACTCTTTTTACAAATTCAGTTAACTTTTCACCTTCATCATCTCTACCACCACCACCACTACTACTACTACACTACGACTACTGCTGTTGCTGCTGCTGCTGCTACTACTACTACTACTACTACGCTTCAAATCTAAATTGGATTTTTTTGGTTTACACAAAGATTTTATTCAAAAGATATAAAATATAAATCTCTATTCCGATAGAAACAATATCCACTCCATGAATTCCTTTATGTCTACGGTTTCTGTTTGAAGTCTATCGACATCTTTGCGATTAAAGACATAACTGACTTCAAAGACATCAGTTTTTGCATCATTTCAAAACGAATCTCGTTACAGCCGTGCTACTACTACTACCACTACTATCACCATCACCACTGCCATTACAACGACAACGACAGCAACAACAACAACAACAGCAGCAGCATTACTAATACTACCATCGTAGCACTTACTAGTGATATTATTACTGTGGCAAGTACAGTCAGCAAGGCGACTGAAGATAGGTATACTCACTTTGATGAAATGCATGTTAATTATAATTAACGATAGCAGAAGAAAATAAAACTAAGGTAGAGGAAAAAAGCAGAAAAAAGATGTAAGTGAAGGGAAATTTGTCTTTCCTAACACTTTCCTAAGTGAATTTTACGACCACACTCACAGTTATCAGTTTCAATTGAGACCAACCAGTGTTGTTATTCGACTGGTAAAATGGCGCATTTACAAAGCAAACTGTACGTGACAGAAGGCAAATAAAATCAAACCTCTCCACTTGGAACAGCAAATTTCAATTAAAAGTCAAGTATGTGTCCGAGATGAGATTTTTATCATAAATGAAAATTTGCATGAACAAGATACAAGTAGGGAAATGGACAGAAATCTATTTAACATAGGAGTGCGTGCATTTTGTCAGCCGCGGGAATATCGATGATATTCGCGTCTTCACACTCTGAAGAGCTCTTTGGCCACGGGGAGACAAGCTGCACCGCTGTTTCAATAAGAGAGCGCCGTAACCTTTAAAGACAGAAAACCGATCATCATGTTAGAAGTGCTCTGTTTTTGATTTGTGAGAAACAACAACAAACACATCACCAGCACCCTTTCTGTTTTCTGTGTGAGACACACCAGTAATATATGTACTATATTAACCTCTGACATTTTCAGTTTTACTAGATCTACATATCATCACTCTTCGTCTCAGTCTTCCGTTTGTTTCCTCTTTTTCCTATTTTGTTTTATTTATTTTCTTAATTCTTTTACTTTTTTTCACACATATCTTTCTTCATTTTTCTTTCTTTTGTTTTCTTTCGCAGTGCTTTGAATGCAAGAAAATTTATGTGATATTAAAAAATAAGTGAAATAAAAAAGAGAAAATAATACAGCAAAAAAAATATAATTATAACAATAATACAAATAAACGCAAAAAACGAAAACAAAAGAAACAAACAACAAAATAAAAATAAATAAATAAATAAAGAAAGAAATTTTAAAAATCAAATCAGCAACATAAAAGTAACTACAAATTTTGTTCTTTGTTTTTTACTAATTGTAAAGACTCTGAGAAATCCCATGATTTTAAATGCACATCTCTGTACATAACTGAGTTCATGAGAATATCTGTATTTAGCAGTTATAACACATCGTTATGTACAAGGGAATTCTGCTGCTTGACTTGTATTGATCAAAATCTGTCATTTGATGGAACCAAGTGTTGAACTGAGATAAGAGAAAGGCAGAAATCAGAAATCTATAAGTGATTCTATGAGAAGAGGACAAAATAACAGCCTGGAGGATAATACGTTTGTTGAGGCCAGTTCATTGCTGACCCCCCATACATGATCTTTACAGGCCCGAGGGTTAACTTAACCTTGTACCCTGGACGTTTCACTCCAATCATTGCTAAAGATGTCCAAGTTAATATTAAGATTCCAAATCGCTTCAAGGAATGTGTACCCAATCTCTCGTGACGTCACGCTATTTGGCACTGATATGATTGTAGGAGATTATAAAAGCCGTTATTCGTCTTCTTTTTTGTAGCGTCACCATTTCTCCCGATTGTTCTTCTCTCTCTCTCTCTCTCTCTCTCTCTCTCTCTCTCTCTCTCTCTCTCTCTCTCTCTCTCTCTCTCTCTCTCTCTCTCTCTCTCTCTCTCTCTCTCTCTCTCTCTCTCTCTTTCTCTCTCTCTCTCTCTCGTGACTTTAATATATTCCTGAGAGTCAACGTATCGTTACTTTAAAATGTTTACTGAAAGACTAGATCTGACTTTAATATGTTTACTGATGGACTACATGTCGTTACTTTAAAATGTTTACTGAAAGACTAGATCTGACTTTAATATGTTTACTGATGGACTACATGTCGTGACTTTAATGTGTTTACTGAAAGACTAGATGTGACTTTAATATATTTACTGATGGACTAGATGTCGTGACTTTAATGTGTTTACCGATAATCTACATGTCGTGATTTTAATATGTTTACTGAGAGTGAACGGCTGTCAAATATACGAAATCTTATATCTTCATCTTTAGTAAATTTTTCTGTTTCTTACTTCGTTACTTTCCTGATATTTTTCATTCATTCTTTGTTTACTAATTTTTTTTTAATTTTTTTTTTTATTTCTTTCTATGCTTCTTCTTCATATTCCTCGACTTCTTCTTTTTCCTTAAAAGAAAACACAGATGGACGATGGTTTAAAACATGATATCTTGACCTCTTTTGTAAAATTGTTGTTATTGCTATCATCTGCTGTTTTAACTGTACACAGTATCTCATGTTGACACGCTGATGATCTGCTACTGATGTGTTGCTGACGCTGCTGACGTGTCACTGATACTAAAGTTATAGAAGTTTCACACAAACGCAACTGTCATAGATTAATTACAAACCGTGTGCTCAGTTTCTCTGCAGTTCCTGTTGTTAACAAAATATCGGGTTGCACAGCACCATTTGTGTTGAGATAAAGACTGAGATAAGCACTACAGAGAGACATCCAAGCTGCTTTGAAAGGCGCTGAATATGTTTGATACGTTTCTCGTTTTTTTTTTTTTTTTTTTCATAATTAAAAAAAAAAGGATATACATTTTGAAATAAACTGTAAACTCCTTCATTTCTCCTATTTGTACATGTATATTTTACAGTTAACTTAGAACAAAAACACATGGACAAAAACAACAGCAACAACAGTAATAAGAATCTGCTGCTAAAAATAAAGAAAACAGTTCGTATTAACAGAAATAAAATGTAGTAACTTATTGCAAATGCACCGTTTCTATTTAAATATTTATTAAATACTATATTCTGTGTAATGTTAATAAAAAAAAGAAAAAAAAAAGAAAACGAAAATTGGCGAAAAGATGTGATAATGAATTCATTGAGCCTAATATGTAATGTTTCTCCTCATCATTAAGTGGCACCAGATCAGTGACACAGAGAAAACAGACAAGAAAACATTGACTTAATCATTTTTTTATGACAAAATAACATTTCGTCAATACACCAACAGTTGTTTACACTTCGATATTCTTTTCAAATTGAGCAGTCAAAGATAGCAATCAGACTTAATGTTACATGCTGCAGAAAGACTGCCACACACATATAAATAAAGAAGACAGCGGATTTGATGAGATAGTCCCAACTTTGAAATGATAAATGAGAGAGAAATAGATTTGTGCTTCTCCTCTTTCTCTACAAATTGTGTCCATTTTTCTCATGTCTGCTTGAAAGGTACGATAATACATAGTGGTCAGTTTCAATAAAATAAAATAAATAAATAAATAAATAAATATATATATATATATAAATGGATTGTTAAATAAACAACAGATACCGACAGACATGCGTTTAAATAGATATATAGATAAACAGGAGGGTAGAAATATAGATAGAGAAATAGATAGATTAGACAGATGGATAGATAAAGAATAAATATACAGAACATAATAAATAAACAAATTGATGTTTGAAGCTGGATAAATATTTGCATTTAATTACTTTTTTCATTGTTTATTATTATTTTTTTTTATTATTTATTTATTATATTTATTTATTTTGTGTTTTGTCTGTTATTATCGCTTTACCATATATATAAAAAAAAAAATTCATGAAGCAGTTGGCATAAATTATTTTAAATAAATAAATACATAAATAAAAAAATAAATAAGTAAATCAAATCAAATCAAATCAAATAAAAGCAACAACAAAACAAGAACAAGTTTTTCTAAGTCGTGTTTATGAAATATGCTTAAGATGAAAAACGATTACTTGTTACAAGAACAATTTTCGTGCAGTTCCGTGATTAACGAAGAAAAACGATAACTCGTTATGAGGTCGATCTTCGAACTGTTCCGTGATTAACGACTTGACTATTTTTCTATCAAGAAAACCAGTGAGCCGCCGAGAATTTATGAAGAGAATCTCAGAAAGAAAACTGTGAGTCGAGACCATTACAATGGATTTGTGGGTTACTATGGAGCACTGAGAATAATCGGGGACAGATCTAATCTTTATGTGGGTGAGGTATCTGTGAGGTCTTTAGAGACATAAAATACTTAATTTACTTTTTATTATGGTACAGAGGATCATGGGATTGATTCAGCTTCCTGATGTTCACTTAAAATAAAAACAAACAAACAGAAACACACCAATAAATAAATAAATTAATTAATTAAATGCTCATTCAAATCATGTTATATGATTCTTCTATCTTAAATATAATAAAGATAAAAATTCACTAGATATATTCTTACTTCTAGATCTAATAAACCGAATATAATTTTACGAATTATCTTGTTTGAATGTACCTTTATTTATAAAGTATATAGATACTGAAATTTTATCGTTCCTGCAAAACACTTTGTTTGAAAACATCATTTGTATTTGCCTCTATTATACTGTAAATTGTCATTCAAGTGAAACAATTTTAACAAATCATGTCGTGTGAACACATCTTTATTTTATTTTTGTCTCCATTGTACCGTGATTTGACAATCAAGTAAAATTATATTTACAAATTATGTTGTGTGAACACATCTTTATTTGTAATTGTCTCATCTGACAGTAAATCACACACTTAGTTTCTCTCTGTTTAGTTGTGATTGATGACCTGTTTATTTTCCTATTTGTCAGTGAAATAAGCTAAGTTATGAATTACTTTTCACTTCATTTGAAAAGCATTGGGAAGAGAGAGACGAAAGTAATTGAACATTTTGACTTACAATGAAATATTATCCAGAGGAAACTAATAGAATATTCTGTGATTTTTCATTACTTTTAGCACAATCTATAGTAAATAAATAAATAAATAAATAATGAATGAATGAATGAATGAATGAATTAATTAATTCATTCATTTATTCGTGAAGTAAACGTTGTGTTTTCCGAATCAAATTTACCGAAATGAAAAAGAAACATGTATACAAAAATAAAGGAGGACTTTGTCAGTGGATCAATTGTAATCTACACAGCAGATGTTTGTCTAAAAGATGTTCACTTTGAAATCTCATGATCGAATGTCTGGTCACGAGAAAATTTCTCTTTATCTGTTCATGCGTCTCTCAGTCGTTCTTTCAAATTGTGCTTCACTCAGGCGGGAGCTCAAGGGTTGGAATGAATGAGATATGAGATATGATCCTGTAGACTGTCGGATCAAATCCACCACGGTACAATCATTTGTCAAAACGTATGACAGGAGATTTCTTGTACGTACACGAAGACACTCTTGCTACTAGTGATTTGTTTTTAACTTTGTGTATGACGTCATATAACTATATTACGAGTGTGCTACTGGTCTTTTACTTTGTCCATGACGTCATTCAGTTGTAGATTACCAGTATGCTATTAGTTTTTACCCTTGCGGGTAACGTCATACGAGTTGGATATTATGAGTTTGTTACTGATATATAAAATGACGTCATGCAACTGCTATTAAGGTCTTTAGCCTTCTGTATAACTCAAGTGAAGATTACAAGAGTGCTGAGTGTATCGTTAAACAAAACATTCACTGTAAACATTCAGTACTGCACAGCACTCACGCAGTTCTTTCTATCTGTGATTCGGCGCTGTTTCGTCCTCTGTCGTCAAACATGATAATCGATTGACGTTGAGAAAACGCGGATCAGTGAGATGAAAACAGTTTAGACAGTTTGGAAACTGAAAGCCTTCCACGACGCCATATAATCGAAGATGTGCCAGAGAACAAATGGTAAAAGCTATTGAATGGCTGGAAGTGCGTGCCATTTCAACAGAGAACAAAGAAATGAGACCAGCTCCGTTTATGAGTTAGAATAGAGTTCATTTCTAAGACTCTGACTTAAGCTAATGGGTGTATAAAAGGAGACTGTTAATAAGCGCTATGACACAGGTCGCTAACGTGTAATTTGTCTATGTTTAATGTAAAGCTGGACGTTCTCTCCATGTACTTGCTTCAAAAGCCACGGGCGAGGACCGGTGATATGAAAATATTGACACAGAGGTTAATAAGAAGGATATTGACAGAATGGTTAATGGAAAAAATAAACGTGCAACTTGAAATAGAATATTTTGTATTATACGTAATCCTCTCACGTTCATCTGTAAGGAACTGATTTGTTGTAACGTCTTTTTTGTAACGTTTGACGTCTTATTTTTGTCTTTTTTTTCTGTTTTCAACCCAATATATTTGTAGTAATGCCTGACGTTCTTGTTGTAATACTAGACTTTCTTCTTATAACAAAATGACGTTGTTGTAAGGTCTGACGTTCATTTTGTGACGACTATTGTTTATCTTGTACCGGACGGAGTCGGACCTGAATTTTCACTTGTAAAACAATAACGTTGTTTTAATTCCTGAGCTTTTTGTTTTAATTCCTGAGGTTTTTGTTTTTATGAAAGAGGTTGTTGTAATGATCGAGGTTGGACTTTTAAGTAACCTTCTGTAAAGAGCGAATTTATTGTAGCAAGAAACGTTTGTCTTGTAATATTATTTTTATTTAATCATAACTGGCGATCCATTTGATCATGTTGTAACGGTTTAGGTAAACCCTGTCGATTTTGTAACTCTGTATTTTATATATCTGAAATATATACATATGACATTTCTACAACAGTTGCTAGAAATCTGTTATTACTATGCTCCTGCCACTGTTATAATTGTATTACTCCTTCTTCTATTACTCCTTGTATTACTCCTCCTTCTCCTTATACTACAACTACTACTACTATTGTTATTAACATTATTATTATTATTATTACTATTATTATTATTATTATTATTATTGTTGTTGTTGTTGTTGTTGTTGTTGTTATTGATATTACAGTTAGTATAATTTCTAATGATACTACCACTATTACTAATTTTACTGTTGCTGCTATAACCAGTATATTTTTAGTAAGAACTACCACGACTAGCACTGCTACTGGTACAGTTGTTACGCTCTTGTACTTAAAACTTTTAGCATCGTCGTAAAAAGTGAAATGAACTTGATTTAAATTTGTCTGGGTGAAATGAATTAATATGTGTTGTCTGACGAATTAATCATTGATAAAAAAAAAATTAAAAAAAAAGTTCCAGCAACAACAACAATGATTTATTCAGTTGAATAGATAAGATATATGATGTATTTTTACTACATCAGCGTGACAGATATAAAATAATGGGATAAATAAAATATGATGATTATGCAGACCAATGACATGTACGAAGATGTTGAACATAGTGCTGAGAAATAATTGTATTAATTACCATGACTGCGATACGTACACTTATGTGAGCTACACGGACTAGGTAATTATGTACAGTGTTGAAACAGACAAAGAGTTGTTAAGTTTACCGTCTGTCTTCACAGAAACGTGGCGGTCAGAGTCAGTCAGTACAGAACGCAGTACCAGTTCCGTTTCAGTTGTCCTTTCAATCATTTCCAGTTCCAACCACTGTACCCTATAGGTTTACTAAAACAGATGACAAAATTAATTTTATGTGAAGTACAAAATGAGTGGTGCTCGAGTTGATATGAAATGACTACTCTGATTTGCCTCTGAGATTTCACCTCTGCACGGTTACATTAGTCACTCAAGAAAATTACGTGTAATGTATTCTCAGCGGCAGATCCACAGTGCATTAATGTTTGACTGATCAGTCTGCCGTTGTTTGATTAGAATAAAAAATAACAAACATCATAATACTGTTTGAAAAAGAGTCTGACAGATGGCGTGCTGGCGAAGTTCAAAACATTTCTTTGTTTCTATTACATCTGAACAAACATTAATGTCGACAACACAGGAAAAGTATAAACATATTTTCATTATCGCAGTTTAATAAATCTACTCTTGTCTCGTGTACGTCTCTTGCTGCATTCGAAATTAATATGCATTAGTAAAGAAGACGAGATGTATTTTAATTCAATAAATAGTTAGTTTTCATTGAAATCGTCCTACGTGTTTTTGATCCGTGATTCAGGTCACGTTCACGTAGTATTCCGACTTGAACTAACTGTTGTTTTCCTAGTTTGTGTACGTACTGTCTTCATTTACTGAATATTCGAGGCAGGTCACCTCTGTTTAGTTAATGCTTATTGCCGAGAAATATCTTTTCTATATTTCACCCATTATTATATCTCCCATTCTAGCAAGTACTCCTCCTACCACAGGTTATGTATATACTGGTATGTGTCAGATTTGTGTACGCTGCTAATCGATGAATTATCTTTATAACAATCGCAGTACGCTTCTTTTTTTTTTTTTTTTTTTGTGGTCGCTAAAGAAAATGCAAGGACATTTCATATTAAAATTCTGCCGACGTACATTTTTTAAATTTTTTATACATTAATGACATTTTTCTACAGAACAGAGCTGTGACTGAAAACTCGAGTGAAAAACTCACTAACAGCTGCTGTCCACAGCCAACACGTGTAGTTAGCGTCACTTGTCGTGGCCGTGTGACTCTAAACGTTGTTATCGCAGACGTTATTTGTGTGCACGACGCTGGCAGCATTCTTGGTGTCGTTCATTAAGCACCATACATAGTATATTAGACGCTTGTAAAACACTTTTTAAACTGTCCTGTGCATCGACGTGTCTTTTTAGGCCAGGCAAATTTCACAAGTGTTTTTCAGACTTACAGAAAGTTGTAACTAATCACGTTTTATCATTTCTAGTCTGTCAATTAGACCGCGCTTGTCACATGCACAATTACATCTTTTTTGTTTCTATCCTGCTGCTTACTTTTTTATATTCATTAGACCCTCTGTTTGTTCTGCTAGACCGAGTTTTTTTTCACTTGTGATATATCTGGTATTATTATCCTTCACATGTAAACTGTTTGTATATAAAAAAAAAATAATAATATAAACGTAATTTGGTTTTGAGTCCCGCTGATAGAATTAATATCTCATTTGTTTCCTATCTGCATTTTCTTGTCACTCGAACCTGCGTCTTTCTTACAGGCTCAAGATACACATTGAGATAAGCAAATTCATTTTTATCTTCTAATTAGTGGCACTGTCTTGCACATGGTTACCATGGTTTCATTTCGCTCGGAAATCAGTTACGAAGCTCCTAAAACAAGTGATGTCTGTGGTTATCATTTGACCAATCAAATTGCTGGAAACACAGAGATACTGGCTACTGTAACATCTCTGTCGTTCAGCTTCTAAGCAGCTCATAAAGTATTGGATGTCGAGGCCCACTGCTGTAAATACGTTCACTGAGGCCAAGTTTAGGCGAAGCAGCGCGGTTATCTCTGTTAATCAATCCCAGCCAACACACACAGGCGATTTCCCGCGCTTTCCCTTATCAGCCAGACCGGAAGACGTAAATCAAGACAAAAAATAGAGTTGTCTCCCTTATGGTTTTATATTCCGGAAGAAATGGAGATGCCAGCCAGAAAAATCTTTGAAAACAGAAAACCTAAGTTAGCAGACTTGTTTAAAAATATATAATACTTTTGTTAGCTATTATGTGTTAAAAATACTACTAACACTACAACTGTTAATACCAACTTGACTATTACAACAACTAATACAACTATCTATACTATAACCACTACTACCATCTGTGTTACTACAACTGTTACTTTAGCAACAATATTACTATTAATGCTACTCTACTATTATTACAACAACAAATTACTACTACTATGCTACTCATGCCACTATTACTACTGCAACCAGTATGACTACAGCTGATGCTACAATCACAACAGTTATTATTGCTTTTGTCGTAGTTATCGATGTACTACTATTAAATGTGAAAACAAGATACAAAAAAGCTTATTTATGGATCTCGCTGTCACATTCAATGCGTTATTTTCTACTAAAGAAAAAATGCTAAATAATTTACGAGCGAGCTAATTTCCCATCATAATTTAATTTCCGTCAGATTGCCGTTTTAACTGTGTTAGAGTCTTAGAGAGGACAGTGTGAGAAACTCGCATTAACAGTCGTATTTCGATTTATTAAACACATTTAGCACACCTCGTGTTGAAACCGAAGTAGAAGATCGAATTTCGATACACGAGAGGCACCTACAGATTTATTCACTGGTTAGAAAAAATCACAGTAGAACGATAGATAGATAGATAGATAGATAGATAGATAGATAGATAGATAGATAGATAGATAGATAGATAGATAGATAGATAGATGGATAGACGGACAGACAGATTTATAGACAAATATACAGATAGACAGATAGATAGATAGATAGATAGACAGACAGACAGTTCGATAGATAAATGGTTATATAAATAAGTAAATAAATACATATGTATATAAATAAACAAAGAAAAGAAAGAAAGAAAGACCAATAAAGATAGAACGAAGGAATAAAAAATAATGACGAATAAACAAAGTTGTCTGTCTGTAAGTCAGTCTCTCCGTTTTATTTGTGTCCATGATACATTCTTTTTTCATCTTCCCTCCATCAATCTATCAATCAATATATTTTCTATCCGTCTGTCTCTCCAATTACAAATTGTTTTCTCCAAGTTGCTATAAAATCGTCTTTACCTTTTCTTTCTATTCTTTTAACTATCCCCATCATTCCCGAAACGTGATTAAAAAGAAAACTTGTTGGTGGAGAAGCGATACGCATCAGAGGACAAATTAAACTGCTTGTCACACCGTGTGACCAAGTCAAAGAGGAATTCAGCCGCAGTTTAGCTGCCGTCTAGCAGGCAGCGTCTCTCTAAGACTCTGGGAATGGTCAGCGAGAGGTAATTGAGTTAGTAGATGTGAATTGACGTTAGGAGAAGACTGAACAGACGTTAGCGTACGGATCTGAGATTTCCGAGAAGTCGTAATGTAATAACGTTGTTCTCTCACTTTGCGTGTTATTTCACACTCAGAGTCAACAAGTGCTGCCACGTCGCAGCAGCTGTCGCTGTTGTTGTGGTTGTTGATATCTGAAACACTTAGACCTTGGATCATCAACAAATTGGTATTTATGGCGTTACAAAAGTTTACTGTAGTTATTGTAATTAATATTTAAAATTTACATCATCAATTATGACGTGCTAGAGCTTTTTGGCGTTTTGGTAGTTGTTCATACAGTGCTGATGAAGTGAAACAACATTAAATGTTGTTGTTATTGTTGTTGTTGTAGTTGCTGGCTCTCTTTGCTCACTTGAATGCGATCATCGGCGAAGAGGACGACTTCAAATTGTGCTGTTGTCCGTGTTGTTGATTCTCTGATCGGAATTTTTGAAGAGATGTAAGTAGTTAATAATTTATAACAGAATATCAACACAATTGTCGTTGAGACAAGGACTCTGTATATTTAATTTTAATTTTCTCTCTTACAAATTCTTCTTTCTATTTTCTTTCTTTTCTCTTTCTCTTTTATTTTCTGATTTCATGTACAACACTTTGAGTGTATTTTTTTTCACTTTTAGTTAATCGAATCGTATTGCATCTGTTATAGACGAAAACTTATTATTTAATACATACATTTTACATACAGAAATACACGCGCGCGCACAAACACACACATATTGTATATAGACAGACAGATAGATAGATTAGATAGATATATAGCTAGATTAGATATATAGATAGATAGATAGATAAATAGACGGACAAATGGAGAGATATACAAAACAAAACAAATTGAAATAAAATAAAATAAAATATAAATAAATAAATAAATAAATAAAAACAAAAGAAAATATTTAAAATGTGTTGTTAAAGTAGAAGAAAAGGTTTGAAAAGACAAAACAAACTTTCTCACAGTCTCCTGGTCTCCCCTTAGAATACATACAGAATAGAAAGAATATTAAAACAGAAATTAATTATATTTTTAAAAAATGGAAAACAGAACAGTTAAATCGTGTTAAGGCACGTTTATTAACATTTTAATTATAACAATAAAATAAAAAGAACATATTTACAAATTTAATACACAACAACAACAACAACAACAGCAATAATAATAATAATAATAATAATTTAAACCTTATTATAATCATTGTAAACTAATCGCATACTTATGACTGGGTTAAAACTGAATACTAAATTGGTTTATTTAACAAACAATCTGTTATCACAATACTGAACTGTTTTTGAAAAAACAGACTTTTTAAATTTAAATTTCAGTTTATATGTTTATTTTACTTTATTTTACTTTATTTGTTTATATTATTATTATTATTATTATTATTATTATTATTATTATTATTATTATTATTATTATTATTATTATTATTATTATTTTTAATATAATTACTGTAGTTTATGCCATTTAGTTATTGTGGTTTCTAGCTTTGGCCGTTTACTTTCAACATCAAGGAATATTTTGATAAGTATTACAACGAAAGAGAAAGGCGGATAGAATGGCCTATGATGGTCTAATGGGCTGACTGCAGCGGACAGATCCAGCTGGTCAGAGATCGCGGGAAATACTTGACTGATTTGTTGCTAATCCTACTAAGACTGAGGATGTTGTAATTTCCTACAAATCACAGCCATTAACAGATTAGTGTACACTGTTTTGTAAGTAAACGTTTGTAATGTTTCGTATATCTGAGTAATAATGAAGTATTTGAAAATCATTTCTTCCTTCTGGTTGAGCCGATAATGATGTTTTAAAACAGACGTACATTATCAAGTTTTGTACGAAATTCAACAAACTTGGTTTTTATTACATTTTAATACTTGAGATTTCCGTATCATAGAAATAGTTGCACAAACACTCAGACAAACAAACAAACAAACAAACAAATAAATAAATAAACTATAGTGTCCTTTGATTTTGTCTTATTATTGATGTTGTAGTCGTTGTATTATTATTATTATTATTATTATTATTATTATTATTATTATTATTATTATTATTATTATTATTATCATCATCATTATTATTATTATCATTATTATTATGTATTTGTTTGGTCTTTTTTGTTTGTTTACTTATTTTCTTATTTATTTACGTATTTGTTGTTTTATTTATTGTTTTATTTATTTTTGTATGACAGTCATATATTTAAATGTGTCTTTTATTTTGTAATATATTCTAATTCTCTGTTTCACACATATAATAATTTATTTTACGTCATTATTTTCTATTTTTGTACTTCACAAACGTGTATCACATGATACATGTGTCATATATTACAAGCATATTACACATGTTTTCACAAACTTATAATCAATCACATGATACATATCTACTTGTGTCTATTTATTAACATATATTACATAACAATTTCATTTACTTTATATTTATATAATTTTTCTTGTTTATTGACGTGTCTCTACTGTGACTAGAAAACGTTAAAGTCCCTGTCACGAAGTTTACAAAATAACAAAAATTAAACATATTAATTTAACAGCGAGAGAAACAATGAAACTCAGCCCTAAGTATTTAAATATCATCAATGTTCAGCTGCCCATTTTTTCCGCAAGCCACTGTCAGTTATCATTATACGTGTCTTTGGGCGTGTGTCTCTCTGTCTGTATCTAAAAATGTAACTTATTTCAAAATGAACTTTTTTCAGCTGAGACATTTTAAGACAGCGTTTTTGTAACTGTACATTGGTTAGTAACTTAGTTAAACGTCTTTCAGTTGTCATTTAGTGTTCAGCTGATAGATAGTCACTGTCTGAGTTCTGCTGTTAAAATATTTTATTTGACATCCGTGGGTTTACGCTCCATGTTAGGCAGACCGTGTTTCATTTATTGACGTCATCATTTTGTTTTTTTGGTATCCAGGAAACCGACGTGAGTATATAAACTCGTAATAAACTAAACGCTCTTAATTTCCTATCATTTCTAAAGTTCTGATTAACTTTTATCATCTCATAGGCAGACTGAAACAGTTTGATGGTTTATTTATGAATGTGTAAACACTTTATGTTGAAAATATCATATTTCTTCATCATATGCAAATTATCCAATAAGAGAAGAAAAAGGTTTTGAACGTTGAAATGAATTATGATATGGATTAGCATTAACAATTAATAAAGTATAAATGTGATTTAATTATGACAACTGACGAAACGACCATCATCCATGGTTCTAACAAAACTTGGAGTTATTAGAATTCAGTCGACTATACCAAATCAATTATCAACTGGCTCGACTCATCAAAGCTGGCTGCAAATATTTGCTAGCAGTGTTTGCATTGCTACTAGTATTTCCAATACACAGTTCAATAAATGTTTATACTGCAATACCAGCTCCCTTAATGCATTATAAATTGATCATTTAAATTCTGACGTGTGATAACTAATGTTTGCATGAACTATACGAAGCCATATCCGCGTCTTTGTGCGACCGTTCACATTCGTGATTGACAACAGTCATGCAAGGAATACAACAAGCGACCACAATGGCCGAATTGTAAAGAGGAAACCCGCGTATGAGTCTGGAGGAAATAAAACAGTTTTCCATTGTCCGCCAGGCTGGCAAGGGCTTGTGTAAGAACTTTAAATAAACTCCGCTGTCGTGTGCCAAACACACGTAAGTGCTGTCGTTTGATTCTCCGCGTTCTCGAGTATTTCACAACCAGTAAAAGAGAATAACAAAGACTGGATTGTACAATCTTGTCGTATGCACAGCTTTAACACCGTTTCTCTCCAGCAGCCTGTTATTTACTCATCTGACCAAACAGAACCTGAGCTATTTTTTCTTCTCTATTTTTTCAATCATTATTATTGCTTTTGAAAGAACAAATAAAGAAAATATGAGGTAAATATAAAATCAATATTAATTTTCTATTACCTATATATGTATTTATATATGAAAATGTCTCTATTTATGTGTATATATGTACGTACGTAGGGTGCGTGTTCGTAAGTGTGTATGCGCAAGTAAATGTAAGAACGTTGTGTTTACCTATTGTGTTAAATCTATTAGTACACGACAACTGTAAAGTAGTGGTGTGTTCAGGCTAAAATAATTTTCAAGGTGAGGGAGACTGAAAGTTGATGACGAGTCAGAAAAAAATGAAGAGAAATCTGTTGTTGAAATCATCTGTCCACAAAGTTCATAATATCTAAGGACAAATCAGGTCTTGAGTTTCAAAACACTTCACGAACCAGCAGTGAAAAACAATTAAAATATCGATAATATAAACACATTATTCTCAAGTGATAGCTGAATAATTGTACAGCACGTGCGAGATCCAGTGTGAATTTACTACTATTACAGCTGAACGTGTAAGTGTTTGTTAATGAGTAGTGACAGACTGTCAGGAATAGTGACAAGTATTAGTAAAACCAGTGTGAGATCACTTTTGACGGTTGGATGTACGGATGTATCGAGTGACGACTGACGAATATCTCGATGCACACGTGAAAGAGAAATGAGTGACTCATACAAACATCACAGAGCTGAATAGTTTAGACATCCCTGTTGTAGAAGACGATTAATGACACGAACTGAAAACGTCTGAGGTTCTGCAAGGAAAAAGATCAGCAGATTGTTGTACAATGTAAAATGAGTCAATTCTTAGCTGAGTCAATTCAAAACATGCACCTAGATAACGAATCTAAACACTTTTCATCCCGAGGCAACAAGTATGACACTTTTTTTGACTTTGACAATCTCCCTGCAGCATTCCTCATCATAATACCCAGTCCTAATCTTAATAGTACTCACCTCAAACAAAACGTTTGTGTATTAAATTACATACAAAGTGTATGCCAAGCATTTTAGTTTTGTTTAAATTGACTTTGAACAATTTATTTAAAAAAATGATTTTGGTTTTTTATTTATTTATGTGTGGGTTATAATTACTCATAAAAAAAATATATTTCTAACCACAAAGTGAGCTTCTGTTATTTTTCCGTTTAGAAATTAAATTGTATTTTACAAGTTAAACCTCCATTTGCATGTTAAATTTCTCTCTATAAATTAAACTTGTCTTTAGAAATTAAAATCCTATTTGCAAATTGAATTTCACTTTACATGTTAAGTTTCTGCTCATAAGATAAACTCTTTTTCACAGGTCTACTCTTATTTACCAGTGTAAAGCTGGTGTTAGCTGCTTCACAGTTAATTGTTATTTAGTAGTTTACTGAGGTTTACTAGTTCAGCGTGATTTACGAGTTAACTGTTGTTTATAAGTTAATTGTTGTTTACAAGTTCAACTGTTGTTTACAAGTTCAGCTATTGTTTACAAGTTCAACTGTTGTTTACAAGTTCAACTGTTGTTTACAAGTTCAGCTGTTGTTTACAAGTTCAGCTATTGTTTACAAGTTCAACTATTGTTTACAAGTTCAACTATTGTTTACAAGTTAACTGTTGTTTACAAGTTCAACTATTGTTTACAAGTTCAACTGTTGTTTACAAGTTCAACTATTGTTTACAAGTTCAACTGTTGTTTACAAGTTCAGCTATTGTTTACAAGTTGTACAAAGTTGAATAGTTCTGATTTCCACAAGCGCAGGTTTGTTTATCGAGGAAGTCCGCCCATTACACGAAGGTCTGCCGGAAAGGCAGTGTTTAATTCGAAATCAAGACACAGGTCGATAATCTCCGAAGGCGAAAAACGTTCAGCGATTATGTGTATCAAACAGCCACGCAAAGAACAATTCACAGATAATGGGAAGTTTCGCGATCACCTGACCGCGACACTGGCTGGCGCCAGACCAAAGGCAAATGCAATCTGCCTGTGAGTGCGGAGACTTGATACGAAGTTAATTGTGTGTGTGTGTGTGTTACAGCTTCTCCAACTTGCTCGCCTCCAGTGCTGGACGGTTTCCTGGATACAAAAACAAAATCATGACGTCAATAAACGTAACACCATCTGCCTAATATGGAGAGTAAACACACTGATGTCAAATAAAATATTTTTAGGGCAGAAAACAGACAGTGACTATCTATCAGCTGAACACTAAATGACAACTCAAAGACGTTTAACTAAGTTACTATGATCTCAGTGATATCAGTAAAATGCCATTCGCGTTAAAAAATGAAAATCAATAAAAAGATCAGGACAAAACTCAAAATAATAATAATAATAATAATAATAATAATAATAATAATAATAATAATAATAATAATAATAATAATAAAAGTCTTATAAAAGAAATAAAGAAAAATAGAAATAAAAATATCAGCAACAGAAATAGAAATTATCTGAGCATAGTGACATTTTAAGGCTGTGATATCAGTTCACGTTGAGTAATATTTTATTTTTTATTTTTCAAAGATAATGACGATCTTTGACTTAGAATAAACCGCAGTGTAACTTATAATAATTAAAATAAAACAACATGTACTGATGATGTTTTATATTCTTAAAAACCTGGGAGATAAAAAAGGGATTTGGAAACAATATGAAATATTATTAGCAGAATCGTGTGTTAAATATATTGTATTAGTGTACTCAGATTAGTGAGATATTTCTCAATGAATGACTATTTTCATGTGAACAGTTATTAAACACAACATTTTCTTTGTTTGTGTTGTTTTTGTACTTATTTCAATTCTGTAATAATTATGAAAGAACAACAAAATAAAATCCCCGTAAAAGATAGAAAAAAAGAAAAAAAGAAAGAAAAAAAAGGAAAGGAAAAATAAAGGCAAGACTTCCCTATTATACAGTTAGCATCAAATGTTCTTTTATGTACACATTTTCATACATGCAAATGAATCAAATGGCACTGGTTAGAACTGTAAATAACTGATGGCAGGTGGAACAGATGAGAAAACCACTGGTTAGATGTGAACGAATGACTTCATTAAAAGTTTCATTTCTGAGGCGATTTACAACGTCTGTGATGATGATGATTTTTTAGACACCAACTACTGCATCGTGTCTCTAATTTTGACAGAACAGTTCCGGCGTAAGACACGAAGTAGTAGACGTCTGCACTGTGATTACAAAGCTGAACTCGAATTCGGAAATGAGACGTTTAAAGTACGAAAAGAGTATTTTTAGCTGCATTTACGTGAAATCTGAACTAAATTTTATTTTTAAATTATAATTTTGTTTTAAATTAATTAATTAATTAATTTATTTATTTATTCTAAAAATATATATAAAAAATACCTTTACTTTTGGTTTTTTAGTCATTTTTACGTTTTTTGTTTGATTTTTGTTGTTGATGATGATAACAAATAAAACACAGTCTAATTAATTATAAAGAAAATAATCATAATAATGATGATAATGATAAATAAAATAAAAATAAAGGTGATAATGATAATTATAAAGAAAATAATGGTGACAGTTATAAATATAATGAAGATAATACTGATAATTATGAATATAATGAAGAGAATGGTGATATTTAGAAACATAATGAAGATAGAAAGGATACTTATTAATATAAAGCTACTGCGTTTCCTTTTCTGCCAAGTATACCAAAATTGTAGAAATAGACATTGCGCACTCGGCTGACATTCTTTTTTCGCTCGAACTGAGAGTCCAACGTAATGTCGATCACCAGCACCGTCTGTACTCCCCGTCAACCTAATAAAATCTGGCCATTCTCAGACAAAATATTAAACATAAAAGTATGAATTGAATGCTTAACTGACTTATATAGCGGCGGCTGTACACGTAAACGAATTTCACGGAGGATATGGGTAATATTTGTTGCGTCTGGATACGTGATGAAATTAAAGCAAACCGTTCTTTTGTCACGGAGGACAGAGAAAATGGCGTGACCCCATTCCAGGTCACTTCAGTGAGAAATTTTACTGATTATCATTATCAGCTTCCTCACGTTTCATTAACTTATTCTCTCTCTCTCTCTCTCTCTCTCTCTCTCTCTCTCTCTCTCTCTCTCTCTCTCTCTCTCTCTCTCTCTCTCTCTCTCTCTCTCTGTCTCTCTCTCTGTGTCTGTCTGTCTGTTTCTTACTGTCTCTGTCTGTCTCTGTCTCTCTCTCTTTCTCTCTGTCTGTCTCTCTCCCTGTCTCTCTCTATGTCTGTCTGTCTCTTACTGTCTCTGTCTGTCTCTCTAGCTGTCTCTCTCTCTCTGTCTCTCTCTCTCTTTCTCTCTCTCTGTGTCTGTCTGTCTGTTTCTTACTGTCTCTGTCTGTCTCTGTCTCTCTCTCTTTCTCTCTCTCTGTCTCTCTCTATGTCTGTCTGTCTCTTACTGTCTCTGTCTGTCTGTCTCTCTCTCTGTGACATATGCAGACACTCATCTACTGAACTAAACAAACAATTGAGAACAAATATCTAGGATCAAACTATGCATTTTAAACTTTCATAAAGGATATGCTAATTTATATATGCAAAAAATAGTACTAAACGAAACGAAACACTTAAAAAAAAAAAAAAATTAAATTTAAAAACCTAAGAAGAAAGAGAAAAGTTTGTCTAGAAATGAAAGTTAAAAGACATAAAATAAAAAATAAGAAAAAGGAACGTGGCATTTGTGTAGTTAATTTAATCTGCACTAAACCAGGAAGACTTTTTATATTTTATTACCAGGAAGCATGTTTTTCTCTTCTACTATACATTGATACTTTTTTCAAAGCCGCAGTTCTGATATATGAAGTCAACAAATTATAAGTAAAGTGAATTTACGAATAGAAATTTCAACCAAGATGCTAATAAATAATATTAACAACAACAACAACAACATGATAATGATAATGATAATAATAATAATAATAATAATAATAATAATAATTATTATTATTATTATTATTATTATTATTATTATTATTATTATTTGTAGTAGTAGTAGTAGTTGTAGTAGTTGTAGTAGTAATGGAGTAGTAATAGTAATAGTAGTAGTAGTAGTAGTAGTAGTAGTGGTGGTGGTAGTAGCAGAAGTAGCAATAGCAATGGTAGGAGTAAAGTAGTAGTAGTTGTTGTAGTAGTAGTTGTAGTAGTAGAGTAGTAGTAGTAATATTAGTAGTAGAGGCAGTAGTAGTAGATGTTGTAGTATTGGTCGTGGTCTGTATATCTGTATAATTGTCAACCTTATAAAAATAGCGATGATACTCAAATGACGATTAACGTACATGGTTTTCCTTCACTGCCAGTTTTCTGGGTGTTTTCTTTCTTTCTTTTTTTTTATTTATTTTTTTTTTATTTATTTTTTTTTTTTTTTTCTCGGGGATCTGAGAACTGCAAGGTTCTCTCTTCGTTAGTACTGTCTTTGCCTTTTTGTTCACTTTGCATATTTTGGGTTTCTCTGTATTTTGTAAGATCTATTCCTACCTGAGTTAATGAGACATCTCTACCAGTGCAGTTAACGATGATCAGCTAATGTCCACGTGACCGCTATTTATATTTAATAATACTGCAGAATACAAATGTCAAACGATTATCACATGGTAATCAAAATTACCATCATCGTTATTAAAAATCACTTCTAAGAAACTCTTGTAACAAACTATTATTACAGATATTTAAATTGTTTCACTAGTCTTCATGATCCCAGTCACTGTGCAGTCACCTTGTTTACTGTTCTTATAACTGTCACAACAAATACAGATTCTTGTACTTTAGGTTTCAAAGGTCATGAAGTCAAACTCATATTTGTTAGAAACCCAGCGTTATCCTCTTCTCTACTTGGTTTTTAATCTTTCTTCTATCAGTGTTATCATTAGCGGCAAATGTGCATGTTTTGAAGTTATTCTTTTCTTTCATGCCACCTCTTTTCAGTGGTTTGGAAAAGTTTTAATTTTCTCTGATGAAAATATGTATGTTTATATGTATGTGTATTTATTTAGATATTAGTCTGAGAATCTCAGTATAAATCATTAAATCATTAAGTTTGTGTTTTCTTTTTCAGGTAAATGTTCATCATCTTACGTTAATCTACCAACTGCAGATCCAGGCGAATTAAATCAGATTAAACAACATGGGGGATCGGCCAAGCGCATCGCTTGAAATAGAGCTTCTGATTCTGAGTACGCCACCAGTTGAAGCAATGACAACCAATGCCACAACAAGCAATGCCTCTTCAATGAATTTGGATACGGATGAATTCGAGCGGCTTGTAGGAATTATTGTACCAACGATATTCGGAATTATATTTTTACTGGGACTGGTAGGAAATCTGATGGTCATCATGGTGGTTGCCTCTGACAAACACATGAGGAACACAACGAATATTTTAATTCTCAGTCTCGCTACTGCGGATCTCCTATTTATTGTGTTTTGTGTACCTTTCACTGCGACAGGCTACGCCTTACCGTCTTGGCCATTTGGCAGGGACTGGTGCAAAATCGTCTACTATATGACCCACGTCTGCGCATACGCAAGTGTTTACACACTCGTTCTCATGTCTCTGGACCGCTACCTTGCAGTCGTGCACGCGTTAAGATCCATGCACATCAGAAACGAGAAGAACACGTGGATGGCAGTGTTTCTCACATGGGGAGTAATTCTGTTAGGAAATATTCCTGTTGTCTTTTTTTATGACTATTACGAATATGACCACCTCGGCGAAAATCGCTCGGTTTGTATCGATGTTAAGAGTATGAACAATCTGAAAGCAGGTCAGATTTTCCAACTCAGTTTTTTCGTGTTTGGTTACGCACTTCCGTTGGGCGTCGTTTGCTTGATGTACGGTCTCATGTTAAAACGACTTCTGTACGGCGTGGTGCCTGGAGGCGGGAACCAGTCTGCTGACAGCATTCGAGCTAAGAAGAGAGTTACCCGGATGGTAATCATTGTTGTGGTCATGTTTGCCGTCTGCTGGCTGCCGATACAAATTATTTTAATTGCACAAAAATTCGAGATCTATCCGGGTGAGGTTCCGTTCGTTGGGATACTTATGGCGTCTAACTGTTTAGCGTACATGAACAGTTGTGTTAATCCTTTCCTTTACGCATTTCTGTCTGAAAATTTCAGAAGAAGTTTTCGAAAATTTATCTGTTGCTTTTCTGTGCCGAGAAAGACGGATTACGAAAGGACAAACATTCGAGATAAAGATTCAAAAAGCACGTGTATGACACACACCACACTAAACCACGTGTGAGTTTATTATATATGCAACGCGCATTGATGCGACACAAACTTCGCTCCTAGGTTTTGGACATCCAAAACTGACCACTAAACTGAGACACCAGTTTCAACACAGCACAGAGACCCGCTCACTAACAAACATAACAATCAAGCAATGAACTTACAGAACAGGAAAAGAGAAAATTCTTTAAAAAAAAAAAAAAAAAAAAAAAAAAAAAAAAAAAAAAAAAAAATTTAATTAACACGAGGAGCAGCCCAAAAGACATTTAGTACGACATATACTGCGGTTATGTAAATAAATAAATAAATAAATAAATAAATAAATAAATAAATAAATAAATAAATAAATAAATAAACAAACAAACAAACAAACAAACAAACAGAAAAGAACAAATCAATAAATAACTAAACAAATGAATAAATAAATAGTTAAAATGTAGCACTGCGCTTTGATCAGTGCTCGTCTCCTTATCTTCTAATGAAATTATTATTATTATTATTATTATTATTATTATTATTATTATTATTATTATTATATATTTTTTTAAATTATTATTAATATTAAGATATTTATCAAAGTACAAGACTAGATTTTCTTTGTATTATTTTTTTTCATCTTAAATTTCATTTCTCTGCCATTTAATTGCTAGCTGACTGAACAGGAATGAGTCGCAAAGTCTACGTTTTCAAAAACTCATACATCATCGCGTGGCAAACTACTTTTCACTGCTCCTCGTATAGTTCACAGCATTGTGACGTCATCGTTCAATTCCTGGATTCCAAAAGTGAAGATAAAGTAAATCTGATCAAGAGTAAACATGTAATGTTTTGTTGTTGTGTGTGACATTTAAATATACTTATGTACTTTACATGCATTTACATCGGCTGACATTGTGTATTTTACTTCAACTGATGTCGGCTGATATTGTGTGTTTTACATTAACTGGTTAGCGTTATGTACTATACATAAATTTACAAGGGCTAATATAGTGTAATTTATAAAAATGTACATCGGCTGACATTGTGTATTTTACATAAATTTACACTGGTTAACATTAAGTACTTTACATAAGGTTACGTTGACTAATAATGTTTGTTATAAGTTTACTATATCTAACAGTGTGTATGATACATAAAATTAGATTCCAAGCTGTAGTATTATTTACCAGATGTACATGTTATACGCTGTGATTTCCTTGGCACACGAACTGCTTGTCAACTTAAATAGGTTTGCTAGCTTTCAGACAGTCTGAAAATTAATAATTACAATTTTTTTTTTCAGTAAATACTAAAGTGTCGCAGAATCTGATCAGGTTTAATATTGTTTTTCTGTTACTTCGAAAAGCAATAATGTTTTAGTCATAAAAATAGTAATCTAAAACAAACATTGGCTGAAAAGTCAAATAAATAAATTATAAGTGCAAAATGTTTTAGCTTAGCACAAATTACGTTTTTGATTAATTAATCTCTCTCTCTCTCTCTCTCTCTCTCTCTCTCTCTCTCTCTCTCTCTCTCTCTCTCTCTCTCTCTCTCTCTCTCTCTCTCTCTCTCTCTCTCTCTTTATATGCATACGTAATGTTTACCACTCTATGAACAATTTTCCATCTACTTTTTAATTAAACAAAAATGTAATATATATATATATATATTTTATACAGATGCATACATTCATACACATATGCGTGTGTGTTTGTGTGTGCATGTGCGTTTGTTTTTCTCTATGTGTGCATGCGTGTGTACTGACTTAGAATTACAAAAAAGTGCAGTAATATTTTGAATTTAAAAATACACCTAAAAATAAGAGACACCTTTCAGATTTGTTAAATTAAAACTGACACGATCGTCTCGTTTCATACATACAGGTTTGTGTGTATATATTTGTATGTATGTGTGCATGTATGTGTATGTGAGTGTGTATGTGTGTGTAAATACATATATATATATATATATTTATATAAGATTTTATGTTTGTAAGTATGTATATATATATGTTTGTATGTATGCATATGTGTGTGTATATGTATGTATACTATGGTGATAATTATGTAAAATAAAATGTTGTTATAATTAATATGCATTAGAAACTAGTTGTGTTCACTTATAGCAGTTGTGTTTTTGTGTTTCTAAATCAAACTGTAATGGAATTATCAATAAACGACTCATGTTACTCGCGAAATTGTGTTTTGTTTTTTGTTTGTTTTTGTGTTTTGTTTTTTGTTTGTTTTTGTGTTTTGTTTTTTGTTTGTTTTTGTGTTTGTTTGTTTGTTTATGAGGTATGTTACAGACTGATCTTATTTACATATTTATTTGTGATTTATTTTTTGAAATGAAAACAAAAGGTTAGTAATGAATGATAAAACGTGATTAAATTTTTTAAATAATTTTATTAAACTGGTAACATGTACTACAAAGATATCGTGTAACGTAATCATTTTGCTGTTTATATACTGAAAACGATTCTAATGCAATATACTAGAAATACAATTAAATTAATGCATAACTGATGCCTTTATTCAAAAATATTTTTAACTTTTAATGTAGCCCTCAGTTCGAATTGTACGATGATAAAATAATTTTTAAAACAAACAAAAAAGATCATTCTGTTTTGTAAAACCTCTCAGACTACAAATTAATCATAAAAAGAACAACCATTTTCTAGTACTTTTCTTCTTCTACTTTTATTATTACTACCTCTACTGGTAGTAAAATCTACTGATAATAACAATAATGGTCATGGTAAGGATAGTGATAGTAATTGGGATTATAACAGTTATTATTTTTATATTATTATTACAGTTATTTTTTCTTCTTACAAGTCAACAGTGCATTTTGTATGTGTGTAGAGCAAACATGTCTATCCAGACTGGTAAGGGCAGATAACCTTTGGTTAATCGATAATATTTCCTACAGTTTCACGAAACCAAAGAGACACAGATTTTGGAGTTTTAAACATAAATGTTCGTTTTATGTTACCTAATCAGTATAAAGAAGCCATGCTATAGCTAAATCTTTGTTCAGAAAAGAAAACATAATAACAAGGACAGCCAATGAAGATGAAGAAATGTGCAGAAGCTACTGAAAATTTAAGTTATGAGAGTCGTTTTGGAACTCACCTAGTCTGAAGGTTGTAAAACACCTTATGAGAATTTCATGACCATCTCTTGTAATTTTTGTCGTACAGTGTTTGTCACGGCTTTTGTTCAGCTGATTCATGGAAGGATGCTGATGTTTATTAAAGGAGATTACTGAAGTTAGAAGAACGTCAGGATCCCTTCATTAATACATAAATTACACCGAAATGAGATCTTTAACAAGAGCACATGACGTCACTTAGTACGAAGTTCATGTTTCCTGAAGACAAAAGTGAAGTTAAAAGCTATACAGGAAATAGGCGTCTAATAAAATAACAACTTTAGTTATACAAACATCATCAACAGCAGCAACAGCATTAATAGCAGTAGTGGTAGTAGCAGCATAAGTAATAATAATAATAATAGGATAATAAAGTAGTACACTGATGACAATAAAGAAGAAGGTGATGATATTCTTAATCATTACGATAATAGCTGCTAATTACTAATAGATACTTTTCTAAAAATAAATGAACTTGTGTGACTGATAATATTTATATAAAATTTGTTAAAAGATCAGAAAATAATCTTTTACTCAGTTCTTCATTTCTTTTTTTTTTTCCACTTCTGTACTTGTCTGAACATGGAACGAATCAAGTCATAGTCAACACAAAGTTCAAATTTTAAGAGGAAACAAACAACGCTTGGCTCGCTAGATTTTATTTGTTTGGATGACAACGAGCGCAGATGAAGAAGTCAGATTTTAATAACGTCGAGCTATTACATCCAACCAATATCGTCTTGGTGCAAACTGTCTAGCGAGTCAGTATACTCGACACCAAAAGAAACATATCATGTGAATTTTGTTGTTAGATATGTTAGAACAAGGAGATAAATTTTCGTGTGTTTAATATGACTGCTTAATAATGTAATATATATTTTTAATGCGTTTAAAAATGATTCGAACGTTGGAAAACAAATGTTAACTGTGAAATTAGAATACGTCAAAAATAAACAGTCACGTTATAAAATTATACAGTATATGGAAGTAATGTCATATCACAAGAAGTTAGAGTCTACGTTAGTAATGTCAGATTACACAAACTTACAGTGTACATAAATAATGTCAGAATACACAAACTTACAGTCTGCGTATGTAACGTCAGATTACACAAACTTACAGTGTACATGAATAATGTCAGATTACACAAACTTACAGTGTACATAAATAATGTCAGATTACACGAACATACAGTCTGCGTATGTAACGTCAGATTACACAAATTTACAGTGTACATGAATAATGTCAGATTACACAAACTTACAGTGTACATAAATAATGTCAGATTACACGAACATACAGTCTGCGTATGTAACGTCAGATTACACAAATTTACAGTGTACATGAATAACGTCAGATTACACAAATTTACAGTGTACATGAATAATGTCAGATTACACAAACTTACAGTGTACATAAATAATGTCAGATTACACGAACTTACAGTCTGTGTATGTAACGTCAGGTCTGGGACGGATCCAGTTTTTCTGTTATGAAGGTCCATGACAAAAAGGGCACCACAAGATAAGGAACCAAACCTGAAAAATGATTCAACTGTTTATGGTAGCACGAGTAATCCACGTGCTGTTCGCGTCGTTTTCAGACAGTCACTGTAGTGAACATCATAGCAGTTAGGTTTAGATGACAACATGCCCAAGTATGCCATCTGTGTGCAAGAACAGGGAAAAGCTTATTATATTTAGGATTTTTGGGGGGTATAATTACATGTTTTTAAAAAGTAATAATAATTTTCTTTTTTTTTAAAAAAAAAAAAAAAAAAAAAAAGCACCTAAATAAATTTGTACAAAACCTAAAGATCCTAAACAAAACGGGCACTTCTCAAATTAGATCCGCCCCGGCAGATTACATGAACTCACAGTTGTCTACTCATGTTGATGTGAGATTACATGAACTCACATCATTAAAATCTCACACTGGAATATATTAGAAGAATCAGCTTTTTATCTTTTAAATTAAATTAACTACTGTATCAGTAAGTGTTTATAGAATGAGATACTCCTGTTGTCACTGTTATTAATCATCACTGAAAATAAAAGTTACATCACTTGATCCTTCCCCCACTCCTTGTCTTAGTGTCTAGTGGAAGTGTTACATACCTTCTGGTGTCAGTTTACAACGCGAAGTGTATGATGCGTGTTGTCTGACACAGAATTCAGTTCAACACACAAAAACAGTGCATACTTAATTGTAAAACGTTTCTACTGGATTGTCAGAGTGCCAGAAAACGTAATGCCCCTAAGTAATATATTTATCAAAGTTTATATGCATAAACAATTTAGTAATAGAAAAGCAGTACATAAATTTAGATAACATTGCATTCAACGGCAATAAAAATCAGACCTGTTGATGGGGTGATGCAGTTCAAAAAAAAGAGATTTGTAGTTTAATGATCTGCCATTTAGAAATATGTAGTGTTCAAATATCTCCCATGTATTTTTCATGAGTATTTCATCTTCGTCGTGTCGCTTTCATCTTTCTACTTTTCAGTCTTCTTTTTTTAGGACAAGGCGTGGTGAGGAAATTACAAACTTAGCAAAGAGGGAGCTATGTCTTCAAATACATCAGTGACGTTAAAACGTGTTAAATCAGACTCACGTTTCTAAATATACATATCTGCCTTCAAACTATGGAACAGTTACAAGCTGAATGTCTTGTCTTTAGGGTAAAGCTAAATAAAACACTTGACGAAAGAATTCCGTTCCATACATCAACGTCATAGTCATTCAGCGAAGATGTATCTGTCTGCGCATGCGCGCCCTGTAACATCCTATTCTTACTTCCCTCTGAGCGATACTCGACGTAACAAATTATCGCGCAGCACCTAAAGCTGAGTCTAATTGTGGATGACATCTGAACTGACGTAGAGAAAAGTACACCGACTCTGTCACAACGACACAACGCCTAGAGGCGAGACGACGTAGGGAAAGACACGTTTTGAAGAGTTGCAGCTTAAATATGCATAAACAATTAAATACCATAAATTTAAATAGATATTAAGTTACAACAACATCCAAATAGGTCTGCTGCAGTAACTGATTGTCAAATTTTAAATGACATCAAAGACTTTTTCTCCATAGTGGAAATAACTTAATCCAAATAACTAAACTGAAATACAAATAGATAATTGTTGCTGTACGTAAATTTACAGTTATAACGACATTACAGATTTCTCACACAAAGTCACAGGCTAAAGAGTTTCACAAACGTTTTGTGTATTACCGCTGACAGATGACAATGAGATTATTATTATTATTATTAATAGTAGTAGTAGTAGTAGTAGTAGAAGTAGTAGTAGTTGTTCTTGTTATTATTATTATTACTGTTATTATTATTATTATTAAACTGTATTTATAGTCATGTTACTTGGTTCTTATAACTTGTTTTAATGCCACTGTTCTACGTAACATGAACACATTCAAGTAAACGGACATTTTAATCACTGATAGTCGTAGTTTCAGTAGAACATTTAAAACTGTTGAATAGATAATAAAGCGGTCATACATAGAAATTTAATTACAGTGATGTCGCTTATTTAATTAGCCTTTCTCTACAAATTACTAATCCGCTGATTCTGGTTCCATTAACCAACAAACAGCGGAAATGAGGTCAGGATGACCTTGAACTACAACTACATACTGTATTATCACATATTATAAAAAGGCGGCAGCTGACCTGCATACATTAGTGACACTAGCTGTGACATATCTGGTTATATACAACAACCAATAAAGAAATATACCGTGCAGTGAAATTTTCCTTATGAAAGTGTTTATATAATTATAGCTTCTACTGAATAAACCATTTCTAAGTGTAACAAAAGATGTATTTTAAATCGTTTTAAACAATAAAATCAAAGTATGTCGAAAACGAGTTTGCACTACAGGTTTCATTTAGATTACAACCTCAGCACACAATGTCGATTATTAGTTTTCAAAAATACTGTAATCATAATGAAGTCAAAATCTCAGTAACGAGAGTTATCTCCTGTCCCGTGCAATGTATATATTAATCGAGTGTGTGTGAAGTAAGCGGAAGCATCTCTATTTCCAGTCCGTAGGTAGGTTTATAGTAATCGGAACTATCCAT
This sequence comes from Chrysomallon squamiferum, assembly GCA_012295275.1. Classification (NCBI taxonomy): domain Eukaryota; kingdom Metazoa; phylum Mollusca; class Gastropoda; order Neomphalida; family Peltospiridae; genus Chrysomallon; species Chrysomallon squamiferum. The sequence goes on from CM022679.1 coordinate 27,935,785, forward strand.
GGCTATTTGCTACAAACAGCGTATAGATTGTAAATATACTCGTACATTACTGTTTACTACAAACAGCGTAAAAACTGTAAATAGACTCGTTTACTACAAAAAGACGTAAAAACTGTAAATAGACTCGTACACTACTGTTTACTACAAAAAGACGTAAAAACTGTAAATAGACTCGTACACTACTGTTTACTACAAAAGACTACTGTTTAAATACAAACTGTTTACTACAAATAGACGTAAAACTGAAATAGACGTTTAAAAAAAAGACGTGTAAATAGACTCGTACACTACTGTTTACTACAAAAAGACGTAAAAACTGTAAATAGACTCGTACACTACTGTTTACTACAAATAGACGTAAAAACTGTAAATAGACTCGTACACTACTGTTTACTACAAATAGACGTAAAAACTGTAAATAGACTCGTACACTACTGTTTACTACTGTTCACTACTGTTTACTACAAATAGACGTAAAAACTGTAAATAGACTCGTACACTACTGTTTACTACAAAAAACTAAATAGACGAAAAACTGTAAATAGACTCGTACAGACTCGTACTAATGTTTACTACTGTTTACACTACTGTTTACTACAAATAGACGTAAAAGACTCGTAAATAGTTTACCACTACAAATACGTACACTCAAACTGTTTACTACAAAAGACGTAAATAAACTGTAAATACTGTTTACTACAAATAGACGAAAAAACTGTAAATAGACTCGTACACTAATGTTTACTAAAAACTGTTTACTACTGTTTAATAGACGTAAAAACTGTAAACAGACTTTACGTAAATAGACAAAACTGTTTACTACTGTTTTACACTACTGTTTACTACACTAATGTTTACTACAAATAGACGAAAAAACTGTAAATAGACTCGTACACTAATGTTTACTACTGTTTACTACAAATAGACGTAAAAACTGTAAACAGACTCGTACACTACTGTTTACTACTGTTCACTACTGTTTACTACAAATAGACGTAAAAACTGTAAATAGACTCGTACACTACTGTTTACTACAAAAAGACGTAAAAACTGTAAATAGACTCGTACACTACTGTTTACTACTGTTCACTACTGTTTACTACAAATAGACGTAAAAACTGTAAATAGACTCGTACACTACTGTTTACTACAAATAGACGAAAAAACTGTAAATAGACTCGTACACTACTGTTTACTACTGTCCACTACTGTTTACTACAAATAGACGTAAAAACTGTAAATAGACTCGTACACTACTGTTTACTACAAAAAGACGTAAAAACTGTAAATAGACTCGTACACTACTGTTTACTACAAATAGACGAAAAAACTGTAAATAGACTCGTACACTACTGTTTACTACTGTTCACTACTGTTTACTACAAATAGACGTAAAAACTGTAAATAGACTCGTACACTACTGTTTTTTATGAACGAAACTGTTTACCTGTGTTTCTGTTTTTGATATACTGAAGTACACCTGTCACTATAGCTCAGTTCGTAACACAAAAATACTGCATTAATAAAAATGTACTGATTTGTTTTATTTAAATATAGAATACAAATAAAATATTCCATTAAACCGTATTAAAAACAGCACACAGATTACCAATAAAACACACTAGTACAGTGTAATAATAAAATATAGAAATACACAATAATATTTAATAATAACAATAATCAAACACGAAACAAACAGACATACGAGTAGGTTGTATTAATAAAACATAGAAATGTACAATATAAATAAAGTACGCTGTATTAATAAAACTTATAAATGTACAATATAAATAAAGTACGCTGTATTAATAAAAGATATAAATGTATACTATAAATAACAGTACGTTGTATTAATAAAAGATATAAATGTACACTACGCTGTATTAATAAAAGATATAAATGTACACTACAAATAACAGTACGTTGTATTAATAAAAGATATAAATGTACACTACAAATAACAGTACGTTGTATTAATAAAAGATATAAATGTACACTATAAATAAAGTAGGTTGTATTAATAAAAGATATAAATGTACACTATAAATAAAGTAGGTTGTATTAATAAAAGATATAAACCTACTATAACAGTACGCTGTGTGAATGATGATACTGAATTCATGTTTGATTTTCACTTGACTGGGAATAGGCACGAATTGAAATACGAGAGCCAGTCATTTAAACCGGAAATCAATTTCCTTACAAACAGCTGTAGAAATCAATTTAATTTCATTCTTTCCGCTTAACAACAACAGCAAAACATCCGCCATAACAACGACGACGACAACAACAGTAACAGTAATACTAATACTTCTACTACTACTACTGATAATAATAATAATAATAAAAATAAAATAATAATAATAATAAAAATAATAATAATAATAATAATAATAATAATAATAATTATTATTATTATTATTATTATTATTATTATTATTATTATTTTTATTTTTATTATAATTGTGGTTGTTATTGCTATCGTTGTTATGGTCGTGTTTTTTTTTTTTTGGGGGGGTATAAATTATTTTTAATATTAAAATTATGTAAAATAAGTGATTTATATGCTTCTCTCGGGATAATTTAACCGAGACCGATATCACAGTACACTAACCTCACAAATAAAAACTCTCCCCAGTATTAATCGGTGCTGACTTTCAGTCACAAATTAGTTCATGTCAGTATGTCTGAAATCAGTTCTATCATACGCAAACACACAGAAAATTGTCTTTATTTGTTAATTAATATGATGATAATAATGAAAAAAAGAAGAAGAGGTATTCGATAATGAAAAATAACAGCGGAAAAATAAAACTTAGACGAAGATGAAGAAACTGAAAGACAAGAAGATGACGAAGAATATCTATGAATGTTATTAGAAAAGAGAGATTTTCAAAAAAAAAACACTGATGTTCTTTTCGTACTTAATGCAAAATAAAATTTTGACGGAGAATACAAAAGGAAGTAAATATTCTCGGATTATGGAAAGAATATATATTTGAATATTTTCTTTTATCTGTGTATGTTTTGCTTCTTTTGAGATTTCACTAAAAACACTTTTATAAAAGGTGAAGTAGATTTTACATTGGTAAGCAGACAGTCTACTTTAGTGTTTAGTTAGAATAAAGATAATAATAAGTTTTGCATTCAAGTAATAACTGTCACGGAAATTAATGAATAAATGTGATATTAGATAAATTAGAGAATGTTAATGTTAAAAAGCCCTGCTACATTTTAAAACATTATGCTGATATTTGTGCTGATATTTGTGCTCATATTTGTGCTGATATTTGTGCTCACATTTGTGCGTCTTGGCACAATTAACACAACTCTCAAATATTAGCTCTATCAGACCACTAGTTTGGGACATTTTGGCCCTCAAATTTGAGAAATTTGTCTAAAAAATCGGCATGACCAACACCTTTAAGCGCCGATATTGTGGTAACAATGTTATTGGAGTGGCAGTTTAAGAGGAATTCCAAATCTGTTATTATAACCTTGATTTATTGAAGTTAAAGTCTCGTAACTTTTTGGTCTTTTGTTTGACACTGAAGTTGACCTTTTTGACAAAAATAAAATGAAATGAAATTAAAATATAAACTGAACTAAAACAAACCAAATAAAATAATATGAATGAATGAATGAATAAATAAAAATGCTGTATCCTTCATTAATGTCAAAAAGATGACTGGGTGATTCGCTGAAAAGAAATACAGTAAAAATATATAAAATATATAAATATAAAAAAACAAACAGAGAGAAACAAAAACTGAGACGCACACACTTGGATGAAAAGGGAAAGCTTTGTAACATGATGTTAGTTTTTATGTTGTCATAGAGTTGTAATCCACTAACATGAAAACGTGTACTTAGACCCTGGCATCGTGACACACCTATACACAAAGACTCGCTGACTCAGTGGTTTGATTACAGTGCTGTGTTATGACAAGTTCTGAACACAGGATATTTCTCTTTTCAGTCTGTGACCGGTTTATCAAAGTTCATCATATCTATTTTCCTTTCTAAGGGAAGGATACAAAAATACTTACTGCTAATCGATTATCACAGATCGATCACTGATTGGCTGTATCAAATTTATAGACCGTTTTCAAATTACCGATGTACAGGCCACATCAGATCATCGTAGAATGAGTTCAAATCCAGTTGTAGCATTGTTCATTCTGAACACGACTACAACAACACGTTGTTGATGTGAAGGAAGTTAGTATTTCAAAACTGCCGCTAGACCAATTTACTTAAATTAAAAGCGTGATAAGCACAAATAAAATACAGTTACGTTTTTTAGAAATAGTTTGATTTCTTTCATTCAAAGCATGTGAAAGGTTAGGATTGTTGTAATTGTATTTTTGTCTCAGCTTAGAACGAATAAACTTTGTCTGCAATGAACAATTAAAACTGAACGAAACTTCCGGGCATGACATTCATTTGATTGGATGATATATTTAGATTAAGGGAGGCAATTAGTTTTATTCACATATTAAAGAGTGTATCTTTCCATGAGAAAGAACCGTAACTCCCTATAACAAAAGAGAAAATGTTAAAATGGATAACTAAATTTGGATCTCATGTCTGTATTATTATTATTGCTGCTATAGTTGATGATGTTTTTGTTGCTATGGTTGTATTGTTAAAATTATTATTTTTATTATTGTAAAAACAATTTCCTTTTGAATTCATTCGTTTATTCCATCAATCATATTTTTCTTCAAGACTCTAGCTGTTCTACATGGAAACTGAATTACATTAATGCATATTTAGATCATAAAACCTTTTTCACTCTTGTTTTATTTTTTCAATTAAATTTTACGATTATTGTCAGAGTGTTCCAGTTTTACATATAAACACGTTTCTGCTTTCACAAAGTGTTTGTCACACTGCGATGACGTCGGAAGTAAACGAGATAAACTCGTCTTGATTACCTGTCGACGTCAGCCATATTGCGTGCGTTTAATGGCAGACGTCATCTCTGTTTATTCGCGTGTGACTTCAGCCACGACTGCCGCAGGAAGAAAACAAGATGGTAGATCACGTTATGGATTCCATTAAGCAATAAGAAAGACCAGTCAGCCATTTAAGCTGTGTTCTAGAAGAGGCAGCGTTCTGTTGTCACCCATAAAGCCGCCATTGTCGCTTCCGTTTCTCCACTGGACTGGTACTTTTATCTAATTATCGACTGACCACTTTATCGATACCGCTAGAAGTTTCGTTCATATGATATAAATTCAGTTGTCTTCTGAAACTGGAATAATTTAAATAAACAATAAATGTAAATACCCTGTTCAGTGAAAACATCGACTTCTGGTAAAAATGAAGATAAATATTATTTATTTATTTATTTATTTATTTATGAGTTGCATATACATATGTATGTGTGCACGTATGTATGTTTATATGTATATTTGTATGTATGTGTGTATGTATGTATGTAAGTAAGTATGTATGTGTGTGTGTGTTTCTTTATCTTTTTTTACAACTATTTAGCTTCTTTCCTGAGTTTTCTTCCTTCTATCGTTTGAAGACGTTTCTGTGTTTGCATATCTGCTCCGTGTTTCGTTTGACTGCACCGCGGGTTTTTGTATCCAGTCTCTTTACAGTGTTCAACTGGCAACTCTGGAAGCTGTATTACAATTTCTATTGTCATGTGAAACTGCGCTGGCTCATAACACAGTGTTTGTTTACTACCTTCTGTTGTTTGAAGACTGACGCGAGTGTTTGAAATAAGAAGTAATTCAACCTTGTACGCGTATCGGTGAATGTTTCATCACTGACGTTGTTCAACAACTGAAATAAAATAGCGGTAGTAGTTTCTGTTATTGTCTCACGTAAAGTGACTCTGGTATTTCACAGCATCTTTACTTATCCTTTTTCTTTCTTTTTCCATCAATTTAAAAATAAATAAGAAAATGAATGAATGGATGGATGAATAAATAAATAAATAAATAAATTAAATATTCAGAAATTTTTCATAAACAGAAATACAGAACATTTCTGTAGCAGTCAAATGGTTCGGTACAAAAAAACATAACAAACAACAACAACGAATATTGATGATAATGATATAAAATAAACAAATGAAAACGTCTGCTTCTCCCCACAGCCGCACTAGAGACATTGATCAGTGGAAGGAGATTTTCTACTCCCTGCCACACAACCCTCTGTTTGTTAACTGCTAATGTTTACAAAGAATGTAAAACACCAGACGTTATTGTGATCTGCTAAAATTTGAAAAATAACGAGTCAGTTTTTGTATTGTACTAACACACCTACACAAAACTGTAATAGTAACAGCAACAACAACAACTGTATAAAAGCAAAGAAGCTAAAACAGCAGGCCTCTCAACCTTTGCCCCACTCCACCGTCCTTTCTCAAACAACAGTCAGCTTAAAGATTTCTTCCCTATGTCCCACTCAATCAACCTGATAAATATTTAACAGGTCTTTCCGAGGTGCGATTTCCCGTTTTCCTTTCGTCACCGGTTTTGAAAAAGAAGATGATACTGGATGAACCAGAGAAAATGGATGCTGCATTCAATGAACGATACGGCAGTCTAGCACTGAAAAGTCACTTCCGAACTTTACCTACAGCCACAGAACGGAACAACGAATAAAATAATTTTCATAGGAAGACATTTTTGAAAACAATTCCTTATTTTGTAACTGATTCTTTTTTTAATTATCACAAGGATTGCAGCTCAGGATCAATCTAATCTTCGAAGGATAAAGCTGATATCTTAACAACTTATCCCCTATGATGTTATATACGTACATATCATACTGAACTATATACTGTTGATTAAAACAGTATTTTACTTTTAACACACGTGTACTTTTATTAATGTCTCGAGCTGTACGTGACGAGATTTATATCTACTATAAGTAATGTTAGTTATGTGTACTGTAAGTAATATAAGTCCTAATAAGTCATATGTACTCTAATTTTCTACTCATTCTCAATACACAAAATCAGTTTAAACATTGGCGGCTGTTTGGTCGTTCAACTCATTTATATAAATATGTTACATAGCGTGTTTGAGTCACGTCGTCAGTGTTTATTGTAATGAGTGTAACGAAATGAAACGAATAAGTACTCATCTAGAAACATTTATATATAGGCTAATTGTAGATTTATATCCTCGCTTGAGAGAAAATGTTCGCGAGTGAAACAACAGATCGGGTGAAAGTTCAGCTCAAATGAGAGAAAACAACTCAAGTGAGAAATAACAGCTGATCAGTCCTCCTGTACGTGTCTTTTTCCCATTCCATCCAGTTTTATGATCTATCTATCTATCCTTCTATCCCTCTATCTATCTACCCTTCTATCTCTCTTTCTACCTGTGTATCTATCTATCTATCTATCTTTCTATCTCAATCTGTGTATGCATGCATGTATGTATGTATGTATAGATGTATCTAGTTATCTATATCTGTAACCGTGTGTAAATCTAAGTGTCTGTTTATCTGTTTTTGTGTTTGTTTGTCTCTTTCTGTACCTCTCTCTGTTTGTCTGTACATATGTCTGCTGGTGTCTATATAAACATTTCAGTATCTGTATATGTGAATTTGTGTCTCTGTTTGAATCTGTAATTAGTTCAACATACTTGTATGTGCTTTGTGTCTATTTCTGCTTGCCAGATATAAGCATATAGTACCTAATACATGAGTTATGTGTGGAAAATACTATTTATGCATACAAAAACACACTTAGATGGATAGATAAATAGACTGACTGATATACATATAAAGTGCCAGGTTTCCCACGTAAAAATGACGAAAGACAAAGAACGGCGTGCTTCGTGGGAAGCGATGATTACCTCGGTTATTGAGCAGCTCTTTTCAGATTGTCTCGGTGGCCAAACGGTAACATCGTACGCCTTCGGAGTGCGGGCGAATGTGTGCCATACGTTCGAGTCTCGTCAGCGGCATCTGACGGGTTTGTGAGGTCGTGACTGGACTTTGTCCTCCTCCGCCAGTGCTTTCCCGAATATTGTCTATGTACAGACAAATTGAAATAAACTTAGACAACTCGTCTTTAATTATAAACCTAACAGCAGTGAACTGAAGTAAACTTAGACAACTCGTCTTTAATTATAAACCTAACAGCAGTGAACTGAAGTAAACTTAGATAACTCATATTTAATTATAAACCTAACAGCAGTGAACTGAAGTAAACTTAGATAACTCATATTTAATTATAAACCTAACAGCAGTGAACTGAAGTAAACTTAGATAACTCATATTTAATTATAAACCTAACAGCAGTGAACTGAAGTAAACTTAGATAACTCATATTTAATTATAAACCTAACAGCAGTGAACTGAAGTAAACTTAGATAACTCATCTTTAATTTTAAGTCTAACAGCAGTGAATTGAAGTATAATTTACAGTCAAGTTAAATTTTGTTTCAAATTCCGGTAAACATACATGTTATGAACAAACAAAAATAAACAAACAACCCCTGATCTCTGTTTTACAGAAAAATGTTACCAATTTTATTTAATGTGTTAAAGGTTATTTTTTTAAAGGTAATTTGCTAGAAAGATTTTGTGGATGCTGACTGATGGAAAACACTGACAGAAACAAAACTTCTGTTAGGTTTCTAATTTCACGCGAGCTGTTTAAGTTTACTTCCATTCCTGCTTGAGAATGTAAATTGCCGACATATCTATTAATCAGGTCACATGACACAATGGAACAGATCATATGACATCATTTAATTTTGAAACAATTTTACAAGTTGCTGTTTGAAACATTTGCTCTTGCATGCTGTCTAGTTTCGTTTTTTGTTTTCTTGGGTTTTTTTTTTCACATCAGCTTTAATAGACGTCTTCATGTCACGCCTTTGCACTGTGGACATGCTAATTTCAAAAAATTGACAAAATGTGATAATTTAGTGCGCATCACCGACATAACAACATTGACACCACGATGGACGGTATTCAATCAGAAACACTAAGCCTGATCACGTGACATCTAAAATTGACTTTAATAAAATCTACATTCTTGACGTGCTTTGGCTGGATGCGAGGTCTCGACACGAATGTGACTCGTGTGTATTTCTCGTCCAGGTCGACGATTGGTTAGCATTCACTATTAGATCAGGGAACCATTGTCCGCGCAAACACACTCAACAGTGTGGGCCTGATCCGACTTTAACTCGATTTGTTTCCTTCCGTGCTATGAAACAGAATATATACTAAGAATCTCTCTCTCTCTCTCTCTCTCTCTCTCTCTCTCTCTCTCTCTCTCTCTCTCTCTCTCTCTCTCTCTCTCTCTCTCTCTCTCTCTCTCTCTCTCTCGCATGTAAGTATGTATGTATGTATGTATGTATATATGTATGTATGTATGTATGTATATCAGTCTATCTACATCTGTAACCGTGTGTAAATTTAAGTGTCTGTTTATCTGTTTTTGTGTTTGTGTGTCTCTCTTTCTGTGTGTTTCTGTATGTCTCTCCGTTTGTCAGTACATATGTCTGCTGGTGTCTATATAAACATTTCAGTATCTGCATATGTGAATTTGGGTCTATGTCAGAATCTGTAATTAGTTCAACATGCATGTATTTGCTTTGTGTCTATTTCTGTTTGCCAGATATAAGCATATAGTACCTAATATATGAGTTATGTGTGGAAAATACTATATATGCATACAAAAACACAAAATAGACTGATATATATATATACCTATATATACGTACATACATACATATATCGATAATAGATAAGTAGGTAGGTAGGTAGGTAGGTAGGTAGGAAGATAGATAGATAGACAGACAGACAGACAGACAGACAGAAAGATAGATAGATGGAAAATGCATATTTGGAGAGAGGAAACAAGATGATGAAACTATCAGCAACACGCCAGTTATTATTCATGTTTCTGAGAGAAGTTCGCAGACTGATGAAATATGCAAATATTGAAAAGTATCTCTCTATGAAATTACACGGACTAAATCCAGCTAAAATTCTCTACAAAATAAATGTGTCATGCGTTTTGATTTCAGTGAGACAGATGTAATTAATTACTGCTAGAATAAACATAAATATGACGACAAATGTCCTACCAAGCCATAGAAAACTTTGGAAACAAGAAGGGAAGACCCACAATTTGAAGGTATTTAACTATTCATTTTAAATGTCATGTAATATCATTATATATGTTTCTATGTCTATATGCATATATGTATATATTTATGTTACTAAGTATTTATGTTAGTATGTATTTTTGTATGTCTGTAAGTTTTTATGTATGTATCTGTGTGTGGTCTGTAAATATATATATATAAGAAACGTGATAAATAATAAAACACGTTTGTATCTATTTCAGATTCTGCTGTTCACAATGGTAAAACTATTTCTCTTGTTTCTTCTGCTCTCTCCGCTGTCTGTTTTAGCGATGACTACAAAAGAATTCTGCGAGTAAGTATAAAAATAACTAAATTTATCAGTAAATCGGATTAACCAAAGAAAATATAAATATGACGTAGATGATTCGAAATGTTTGTTTTTCTAATATAATAATTTATTCTTCCAACAGAAGTGTCACTTTTCATTAAAATGTATTAGAAAAATCTTTCGACTAATTCAACATCAAGGACTGATATATGAAATATGTATGTATGTATGTATATATGTAAATAGGTATTTAGGTAAATTTCGAGTTTGTTGTTTTATAATTTTTATATGTGATAACAATGTATACATTTTACTTTATATTTTTCAGGAATTGTGCTGAATATGTAAAGATAATTACTTCGAGTAAGTTCCATTTATTTATTTAATTATGTGGCAATGATAAATTCTGACACAAGGAGAGTGTCACGCAGATAATAATAATAATAATAATAATAATAATAATAATAATAATAATAATAATAATAAAAAAGTATAATAATAATATATATATAAATATGTTTTTTTAAACACATCAAAATGATATTACTATTTTTTGTTATTTGAATATTTCTCAGCGTTTAAAGGTGACACCAGTTCTGTTTCTGACAGATCCATTCAAAAGAGAAGTAAGTGATCCGTTTTATATTATTAGTGTAATCTTGTACACGACAGCTGTACACACAGACACCAACCCACACAGACACACACACATAAACACACACACACAGACACAGACACACACACACATACACACACACATACACACACACAGACATACACACACATACACAGACACACACATACACACACACATAAATACACACAGACACAGACACACACACAGACACAGACACACACAAACACACACATACACACATGCATAAACACACACACACATACACAGACACACACACATAAACACACATACACACATAAACACACACACATAAACACACACACATAAACACACACACACACAGACACAGAGATTCACGTCTAAGAAGAGAAATGTGAATCTCGTCCTATTTGTTGGCTGCGAGCAACTGTTATTTTATAAAATAGTGTCAGCCATGTTTTGTTCCGTCGAACCAAGAGCAAAAATACAAACAAATCAAATTCAAATAAATAAATGATCTTTAAGTCAGTTTCACATAATTTAATAATAATAATAATAATAATAATGTGTGTGATCATGTAAATATTAGTAAATATATCGCATTTCGAAACGTAAGTAAAGAGAAAAAGAAACGTATGTACATATCTGAGAGAAAGAAGGAAAGTTTGTAATATTACTCTTTAGTTTCATTAGTATTTAAATATTTTAATATTTTACAGGATTACATCCACAGAAATTCTAAGTTGTAAGTTTTATATAACAGTTTAATTATGTAGACGATAACAGACACACAAACACACATACAAACAGACACAGTCAATCAGACAAAAAGCAACAAATAAAACATTGTAAAGAATGACTTTAGCAATAATTAATTAATTAATACATTTATTTATTTATTTATTTATTTATTTATTTCTTCATTTATTTTTCTTTACTTTATTTAATTTAATTTAATTTTATTTTATTTAATTTTATTTTATTTTATGTTGCAGGAAGAAATTATAATTGACTTATTTCACCAAATATAAAAACTTTCAAAACTTTTCTGAATTTACTTTTATATGAGATTTGTGTATCAGTTACTTTTTCACTCAGAGGTAAGTTGCTACTGTTTGTGACGACCTCTCTCTCTCTCTCTCTCTCTCTCTCTCTCTCTCTCTCTCTCTCTCTCTCTCTCTCTCTCTCTCTCTCTCTCTCTCTCTCTCTCTCTCTCTCTCTCTATGCTTCTTCTTGTTACGGATGTCTAACAAATACAAATGTATTTGTTTTGTCTGTATCTATCTGATCTTTGTGACAGATGTTCATACTGTGGTGTACCTCAGGCATATTTAGAATTATCTGTCGTTGAACTGAAGCGAGCTAAGATCATACTTTACACAAGTTTATATCAGTTATCGTATCAGTAGCAACAACCACGGGAACAACAACAACAACAACAATAAAAATAATAATAATAATAATAATTATGTATGTATGTATGTGGTTCTGTATATATTGGTAAATATATCAAAATGAGAGAGAGAGAGAGAGAGAGAGAGAGAGAGAGAGAGAGAGAGAGAGAGAGAGAGAGAGAGAGAGAGAGAGAGAGAGAGAGAGAGAGAGAGAGAGTTGAAGAGGGGAAGAAAAAAGAGAGTAAGAAAGCTGTTTTTGAATAAAATAAAATAATAAATAGATTAATAAAGAAAGAAAGAAAGAAAGAAAGAAAGAAAGAAACGGCTTCTTTTTACTTTTACTTGCGTGTTCAGAACTGAAGGATGGGAGAAAACAAATAAACGAGTACTACCATGCTTTAATATCTAGAGTTGTCTCCCTTCCACACTTTTACTTGACTATCTATCTATCTTTATTTATTTATTTATATTTTTATTTTAACTTTATTATTATTTCTTTACAAACACAAAAAATAAATAAAAAAAAATAAAAAAAAGCAAACAACACTACTTACGTTAAATAACATGTTTGTATATAGACGTGTGTGTTTCTGTTTAGGTTTTTTTGTATGTGTATGTGTGTATGTGTATGTGTCTGTATAATGTATATATATATATATGCATGTACGTGTGTATGTATAAAGAAAGAAATAATTAAAGAAACCTGGCTAGTAAGTCTTGCTTCTTCTAGTTTGACGACGGCGTAGACATCAATGACGTCAGTGATGAAGAAATTAAATACAACCTTCAAATTTCAGTGAAAGTTGTATTGCATTAATACAAGAATAAACTACTGTAAAATACAACAACAATAACAACAACAAATAAATAAATAAATAAAATAATAGACAAAAACAAACAATCAAAACAAAGAACAAAAAACAAATCACAAAAAAATCAACAAAAAAAGAAGAAAAAAAGAAATAAAGAAAAAATAAAAATAAAAATAAAACAAACAACGCAACAGCAAGAGCAAAACAAAAGAAAATTTCATATAAACAAGAAAAAGGAAACACTGTATCTACCTGATCTTTGTGACAGATGTTCATACTGTGGTGTACCTCAGACATATTTTAAATTATCTGTCGTTGAAATGGAGCGAACTAAGATCACGCTTTACAGTTTATATCAGTTAACGTATTTTGCTGTCACTTGACAGTAATAACGGAAACAGCAACTATAACAACTCTAAACTACAACAACGTCAATAATGATAATAATAATAATTATTATTATAATTATACGGTTATATACGGTTATACTGGTAAATATATAGAAATTCGAAATGGAGTGAGAAAGAACACAAACTTTGGTACACACAAAGATAGAGCGAGAGATTTGTAATGTGATATTTCTAATTCTTTTGTTTATGATTTGAATATTTTTTTATTTATTTATTTATTTAATTCTCTTCTGTTCTTAAATGTAGGAAAACTGACTGATTACGCATATCCTTGAGATGAAAAGATGACAACTAAAAGGAAATATGAAAAGGAAAAATAAATTTGTTCTAAAACTTTTATTTTCTAAGTTTACTCTTCCATGAGATTTCTGTGATGTTTTAATTTCAGAAATAAATTGTTTCTCTTTGTGACAATTTCTCTAATGATTAGAACATTTAAAACAGAAACACAATAGGACATTTTTATAACTCTTAATCAGGATACACCAATTTATTTATATAACACTGGACAGAGAAGAGTAGATTTGGTAAAACATTAAAATATCTCTATGAAACACGTGGATAGATGAATACACAGTTAAAATTAGGGTCATTTGATGTCAAATTACAAGAGTAAAATTTTAATTTCATCATTTTACATTTTGCTGATATTTGTGTGGTCTTGGCATAGTGATGTCAAATCTCAAATATTAGCTCTATCAACCACCAGGTTGGAGATTTTGGCCGTCAAGTCTACAGTCACGAAATGGTATAACTTTCCTATATTTATGAATCAATAAGAACTGTCTTCTGTTACAGTTTCATACTCGTAGTCAACACCAAACATGATTATAAAACAACACCCAGTGATTTGTTTCTGTAAAAAAAACAGATCCAGCCAATCAGTACCATCGTAAGTTCCGCTGCAGTCCAACTCAATTACTGATTAACCATCCTGACATGGAATATAAACCAATTTGAAAATGGTCCAAGACATTCTGGATGACCCAGATAATCATATTAACACATTCCCCTGTTCTTCTGCTGACAGTGATAATACACAACACATTCACAAAAAATTAAAACATATTGAAAGTATTTGAAAAAAATGTAGTTAAAAATATAGTTTGTCTTAAAAGTTGTATTCTGTATTAAATCACTTATACTGTCCATTCTGTTTCGCTAGCTGTCCAGTTTTCAGAGCCTCCAGAAGTTTTTCGCTTGATGCTCATCTTTTAGTTACACAGTCTGAAAT
>CM022679.1:27955663-27958163 GCA_012295275.1 Chrysomallon squamiferum
TATAGATAGATAGATGGAAAGATAGATAGATAGATATATACATGCATATATACATAAACACACACACATATACACACACACACACACATACATATACATACATACATACATACAGATGTACAGCGAGAGAGAGAAACAGGGACATAAAATATAAGAGAAAGGAGGACTGAAGAGCTGAATGACATTAAATGAATATAAACATTAAATATTAAAATTACTGAATTCACACCACACATCTTCAGAGAGTGTCAGATAAACATTCATTACTTATTCACATTCCACTGCATAATTACTATCACTTTTCTAATTAGCATAATTACTATCACTTTTCTAATTAGTTTTGCTTTTGTCGTTGTTATTGTTTTTTTGTTTTGTTTTATATTATTATTATCATTATTAATGTTAGAATTATTATTATTATTATTATTATTATTATTACTATATCTATCATACTTAATGTTGTTGTTATAATCATCCTCATCAGCATCATCATTACCATTATTAATTTATTTGTTAATTTATTTATTTATTTATTTTTATTATACTTTTATAATTTGATGCGATATTTCATGAATGAAGCTGTAAATGATTAATATTCATGGCGCCACTGATGCTGTTTTTATTTGACCACTTGAGCATGATCCCAGTTATTTGTAGTCTTGTTTTCAATAACAGCAACAACATATATTTATTTTTGTATTTATCTTTGCTCTTTTAATCTCATGTGATCAGATCATTCATGATCACACAATTACGTTATACTGGATCGATCAATGATGCTAGGAGTTAAGGCAATTCTGTCATAAAAAATGTATATATAAATGAATATTTAAAAATGTCGCTATTTTTAAACGGAACACAACATGGAGCGGGTCTGTCTCAGGAGATCTGTTTATTCATGGCTGGAAGATCAGTAAATATTTTCAGTTCATAAATACACAGACTGAAGTGAGTCTGGTGGGCATAGAAACAATTCAGCATGACTGAATTTCAAAGTCTACACAACAACAATTATTATTATTATTATTATTATTATTATTATTATTATTATTATTATTATTATTATTATTATTATTATTATTATTGCTGTTGTTGGTTGTCATCATCATCATTATTAACTAGTATTACTATTACTAGTGCTACTTCTGCAGCTACAACTACTACTACTATTAATGCTACTAACACTACAATTAGTAATAGCACTTCTACTACTGCTTCTGATACTTCCAATAGTTATACTAGTACAACCACTATTAGTACTACGCTAATACTGTCATAACTGCAGCTATTATTACAACCACCATCACCACTGCTACTACTACTACTACTACCACAACTACTACTAATAATAATACTAATATTACTAGCACTGCCGAAAATATTACTACTACTAATACTAATACCACTATGATTACTACTACTACTACTACTACTACTGCTGCTGCTACTTCTACTACTACTGCTGCTGCTGCTGCTACTACGTCTACTACTAGAAATCTAACAGTTTGCAGATCTTCTTGCCTTGTGTATTTCTGTTTGTTATAACGACGCTGTTCACCAAGTACGTTCCGTGCAGGTCTATCATCCACCAGGGGGCGTAGTCCAGTGTGTTAGTCCTCGCACACCCATCTTTATAAAAATTTGTCCCCCAGTTCCCGTCCACTGCGTACTCGGACTTTGAGTTCGGGTAAGGAAACGTGGAGCTCATCGTTGTACGTTTCCCTGCAGCAGCATTGTACACAGCTGTACCTGCAAACCAAGTCGCAGTTGTTAGACATAGCAAACATGAAACACCCACTCGTCTGTGAGGTTCGATTATATAGTACTTAGTACATTTCACTCAGTTATTGAAATAAAAACCTCGTTGCAATAGTAACAGTAGTAGTAGTAGAAACAGCGGTAGTAGCAGTAGTAACAGTTGTAGTAGTAGTAATAATACTAACAGTAATAGTAGTAGTAAGTACCAGCAATAGTTATAGTAGTAATAGTAATCGCAATAGTAGTAGTAGCGGTAATAGTTCTAGTAGTAATAGTAATAGTTGTTGTAGTAGTAGTTGTTCTAGTAGTAGTAGTAATAGTAGTAGTTGTAATAGTAATTGTAATAATAGCAACAGTAGTAATATTAGCAATAATAGTAGTAATAGTATTAATAATAGTTACAGTAGTAGTAGCAGAAGTAACAGTAGTACTAGCAGTAGTAGTAGTTGTAGATACTGTTTTAGTGATATCATTGGTAGGAGAATAGTAGTTTTAGTAATAGTAAAAGTAGAATAGTTGTATTAGTCGTAGTAGTTGTAGTAGCAACAGCAGACGTAATAGCAGAAGAACAACAACAACAAACAGAATAAAAAGAAGAAGTAGAGTAGTATACAAAGTAGTTTCGGTAAAGGAAAAATACCTACCCCTGCACAGAGAAATGATTTTCATGGCAACCAGAACTAAGTGGTACTTCCAGTTCATATTCCGAGAATCACACAGAAATCTACAGCAGTCGATAAAC
>CM022679.1:27960663-27963163 GCA_012295275.1 Chrysomallon squamiferum
GAATGAAAGTTGTGTGCAGTTTGTAAGTAAGTTAGTGTTTTAGTGTCATGTAAGTAAGTTAGTGTTTTAGTGTCATGTAAGTTAGTGTGTTAGTGTCTTGTAAGTAAGTTAGTGTGTTAGTATCATGTAAGTAAGTTAGTGTTTTAGTGTCATGTAAGTAAGTTAGTGTTTTAGTGTCTTGTAAGTAAGTAGCTGATGTTGATGCTTGATATTTCCTTAATTACAACATATTTTTATAATTGTCTTATTTTAGATTTTATTTTATTTTCTTTGTTTATTTTAGATTTTATTTTATTTTATTTACTTACGTGTTTGTTTGGGTATTTGTTTATTTGTTTATTTTTTCATGTATTCGTTTATTTATTTGTATGTTTGTTTCTTTTTTATTTTTATTTTTCTTTATTTTTGATATCTATTATTATTATTTTCGTTGTTGTTACTACTACTACTACTACTACTACTACTATTACAATCTGCTACTATTACTAGTACTACAACTATAGTTCTACTACTATTACTTATATCGCTATTATTAGTATAGCATATCGCTATACTAGTTCTATATTTATTACCACCATATTTACTAATTATTACTCTTACTATAACTACTACTACAACTACTATTACTGTTAACGTTATTACTACAGTTATAACCATTACTACAATTATTTCTATAATAACTACTACTACTGTCGCTACTACTATAACTACTACTACTAATACAAGTACAAATAATGTCATTGTTTTTGTAATATTACTGATATCATTTTTAATTATTACTACTTCGATGTGAGTGTTATCGGTTTCCCTCGTGATGTATTGAATTGTATCTGTGTTTGAAAACTGGTTATCTCAGACACGTGTCTATCCTCTCTTCTCTGCCGCCCTTTACCCTGGCGACACGTACAGCAGCCAGCGAACCTGAACGCCAGCGAGAAGTACCGGGAATGCACGAGCGCCTTTTAGCAGATCAATACATTGTGTACACAGCGTACGAGTAGCGCGAGTCAGACCTCGCCACTTACCGTAGACAGCCGACAGCGTGTGTGAAGCGGCACGCGTGACTAACGTAATCCATGCACAACAGTGCACAGTGCTTGCTACAGGCGACGATGTATCGCTTACACAGCCGAACAGTCCGGCGTTAAAAGCTTCTTCATCTGTTTGTTAAAAACACGTGTGTGTTAAGAACCAGCGCGAGACAGAACTGCGGTGTAGCGGGCGAGGCCAGTTATGTCGTAGATCGGATTACCTGCGCGTGACTGTCCGTGCGGGTGTGTGTCCAGGTGATGGGGGGTTGGGCGGACAACTGTTCGGAAGGTGTCTGTGATAAGTCGATGACGGAAGTGATCACGTTTGAAAGTAACGCGACAGGAAACTTGTCAGTGATACTTTCCGGTGACTCTCAGATTGGATTAATATTCCTCTACTCTCTGACGACGGTGTTCTCCATCATCGGCAATATCCTCGTCGTGCTGGTGTTCACGAGAGGACGACGTTGTCGCACGGACATCAGACCCTACCTGATTAACCTGGCCATGGCCGACCTGCTGATGGCGTTGTTCTGCATGCCGTTCACGTTCACGTCTGTGATGACGAGCACGTGGGTGTTCTCCAAACCCATGTGTCCCATAGTTCTGTTCGTCCAGCATCTGTCAGTGTCCTCCAGCGTCTTCACAAACATGGCCATCGGCATTGACCGGTTCCTCGTGGTCATGTTTCCCTTCAGGTCGAGACTGACCACTTCCAGAGCCAAATACGTCATCATGTCCATCTGGGTAAGCGCTGTGAGTCTGTCCTCCGTGCAGCTGGTTGTCGGAAGGGCCAAAGACACGCTGAACAACACGCTGGAATGCGATGAAGACTGGACGGACCAACATTCGAGGAGGATTTTTACCACTTTTGTTTTGTTTATTACCTACATTATACCTCTGTGTATTCTAGCTGTCACATATTCTATAGTGGCTATTCTTCTGTGGAAGCGGACAGCTCCGGGAAATGCCGATCAAGCCCGAGATCTGCAGCAGCTTCGAGCGAAAAGAAAGGTAAGTGATCTGAAACAAACTCTCAGAAATGAAATGATGTAAATTTGAGGACTGTCTTATCTGGATTTTTCTGCTTTAGATTGGCTCGTCTTCAGTTTATTATCCAGTACAACTCGTTTCTCAAATTTTGTGGTTCGTGTTGTCATGATAACGTCCATGTAAAAACAGTCAATAACACTAACCCAAAAATTAATTCCTCGCAAATCCACAACTGTAGTTTGAATAGCAGCAGTAGCAGTAATGACAGTAATAGTCGTAGTAGGAACAAGAGTAGTAAACAGTAATAGCAAAACAACGACATAAATAAAAGTAAAGACAACAATGATTACTTCTATATTAATACTAGAAAATAATAATAATAATAATAATAATAATAATAATAATAATAGCACATACGTATATTGCAGACACTGTGACAAAACATTTCAATATTTCAGACATGCAGCAGTGTGTTA